>JBBMKF010000059.1:4141657-4165696 GCA_037834155.1 Curcuma caesia
CAAACGAAACAACCAAAGTACAAATTATAATTTCACTTTTCAAATCATCTAATACCACATTAAGCATCATTTATCAAATCTCTCCTCTTCACTTCCACACAACACATCATACAGCCATCAAAGAAAAACCGTATATGTCACAGTGACAAATCACCAAGAAGCTACTATTAGGACGTGTATGAGTTAGAGGGGGGTAAATAACTCCGATTGTTTTACCTTAATTTTGTGCTCGTTGTTTGAATACACAGTCGAAAACTTAATCAAACTCGATGTCACATGTACAACACTCTTGATTTTACTTGGTTCATCGTCTCCCAGGACGACTACTTTCAAAACCTAGTTCTAACGGCTACCACCAATATCGTTCTTCTCGGATACCTTCTGAAGGCAGAAAAGTCTCTTACCACCTTTTCATAATAAATACAAGCAATACAATGATATAAATACAATGAAAGTGAAAACAATTTTACAAGTGAAATATTTATTTTAAATATTTTCTCGTTACTTTAGATTGCCTCTTGATGGTGGAAAATGTAATAGCACTTCATCTTCAAACTCTCAAAAACTGACTCCTTCAATTTGCTTGAAAACCTTCTATTACAACTTGTTATTCGAGCTAATTTTCACTAGCAATCAATTGCTAACCTTCACCAATCGATTGTTGTAGAGAATTCAACCATTAACACTTGCAGAACGACTCTTTTCACACAGTATGACCATCATCAATTGATTGTTGAGACACACTAATTAATTGATAGCCACCAGTCGAACTAGTCAAAAGATTTGGGAAGCTTTTGTTTTCCCGACATTGTCTACCAATTGATTACTATCACCTAGCAATTGATTGATAACTGAGCGTTGGACAAATCATTCTGTTCGCTGCTAAAGTTATCACACGCACAATTCGACCCGAGCTTAAGTGGGTTAAGGTCCTGGCTGACTATCGGTGCCTGAGCTTGAGTGGATTGACATTGTGGCCGACCATCAAAGGCCGAGCTCAAACTCGAGCCCAAGCCCGAGTGATTGACGTCATGGCAGACTATCATGTCTTGAGCCCTAGTGGGTCGTGGCTGACTACCATGTTCCAAGCCCAAGTGGGTTGCGAGTGACTGCTGTGTCTTGAGCCCGCGTGGGTCGTGGCTGACTACCATGTCCCAAGCCCGAGTGGGTTGCGATCGACTGCTATGTCTCGAGCTCGAGTGGGTTGTGGTCGATTGTCGTGTCCCGACTCCGAGTCCTTACACCAACTCGATTCCCGATCCTGAGTGGGGTTCCTGAGTGCATATTCGGCAGAACACCAACTCGAGTCTCGAGCATGAATGGGGTTCCCAAGTGCCTACTTGGTTGAACGCCAACTTTGAGTCCCATGCCCGAGTAGGTTCTCGAGTTCTAATGGCACGAACTGCCCAAGTTCATGTGGGTTGTTGAGCATGAAGGGGACAGTACTCAACAAGTTAGCATTCCTCATGGTCGACCAAGCACTCAAGCACCCAAAGCACATTTTGTGCGCTCAAATATCCTGACCCTGAATTCGGTGTTTAGGGTTTGTCAGTAGATTGCTACTACCTAGCAATCAACTGGTAGTCCTATTTCAATATTTTTAAGGTTGAATTCTCGTCATTGACCTCAACCTACTTAGACTTCTTTTGTCCAGCATCCTGTCCACCTTGACCTATCGAAAATTTTCATTACCCAACATCCGATCAACCTTAACATATTGGGACTTCACGCGCCTATCACTCGATCATCTTTAACTTACTAGGACTTCATTTATGCCAAATATCCGATCTTTCTTGATATGTTTGCACTTTCTATTACCAAGTGTCAGATCAACCATAATCTACTTGAACTTTTGATCTCGTGTCAACTCCATGTTTGACTTTTAATCACTAAGTGTCCGATCAACCATGACCCATTTAGACTTTTCGTTTCATGCCAACTCTCTTTTAGACTTTCGATCATCAAGTATTTGGTCAACTGTGACCTACTTAGACTTTTCATATCTTGTCGAGTATCTAGTCAACCTTGACCTACTTGATTGTTTGCTTAATCAACTTAAAATATTGATCGATTGTTAAGTATCCGATCAACATTGACCTATTTAACGTCTCACTCGACCAACTAACATGTTGATCAAACATCGAAACCCTAACTTGAGTTGATCAACCTTGGCTAAGAGTCGATTGCACTAACAACCTCCCTTTTTGATGTTTGACAATATGTTTAAGTTAGGTTAAACATTAGCCCAACATCCTACTTCTCATGCCAATGAAGGTTTCTAATTTGAACCCTTCATTCTCCTCCTTTGGCACATATCAAAAACACATCCTCTCAAAATCCATTCTCCTTTTCTATTTCAAACTTCCAATCATTACATAAAAGGTTTCCTACTTTCCATTGTCTTCAATGCTAAACCTTGAGCATACATCCATTATCCTTCTTGAATCCTTCATTCTCCCTTTTTCATATCAAAATCATGCCTTTAAGGAGGACCTCCCTCTCAAAGCATATTCCAACTTCAATCATTGCGCTAACAATGATTTGAAGTTCCAAAACTTTTTTAAAAAATTTCAAAATCTAAATCATGAGGTTAAAGATTCAACATTGAATCTAAACTTATTCCTCAATTCCATATTCTTTTCTTTTTAACATCATTTTCACACTTTCATCAAGAAAATCACTTTTGAATGCTTATCCAAGCATATCAGAGGGTTAGAGATAATTAAGATACCTAGGAATGAGGTTAAATG
Source organism: Curcuma caesia (assembly GCA_037834155.1). Classification (NCBI taxonomy): domain Eukaryota; kingdom Viridiplantae; phylum Streptophyta; class Magnoliopsida; order Zingiberales; family Zingiberaceae; genus Curcuma; species Curcuma caesia. The sequence continues at coordinate 4,144,408 of JBBMKF010000059.1, forward strand.
ACTTAGTCAAAAACATAGCTAATAGTCGATTGCTACCTGATAACAGTTGATTGATGAACTGAAAATGTATAATTTTAATTTTCAGATCAAATTTCATAAATACATCATAATTCTATGATTTTTAAAAAAATTATAAAATTTTATACAAACATTACTATAGGACCGATGAGTGCGCTAGAGGAGGGGTGAATAGTGCGTGCTTTTCGTTCGTTCGTTAGTTACTATCATAGAAACTTAGCAGCGGAATTAGTAAAATAAGCACAGGAGACTTGCAGATTTACTTAGTTCCTAACCCCCAAGGTTAGTATGCCCAAAGCTTATGTACGGGAGGCGCCCATCCACTAATGGTCTCCTTTTCAGACCTTCGTCCGGAGGCAGAGAAACTCGTCTTACAGTCCAAATAAAAATAATGAAATATAAACGTAAGACTGAAAGAAAGATTAAATCAAACATCGTGTAGTGGTCGATCCGGAAGTCCTAAGCGCCACTCCTTATGGAACTTCCCCGATCGCATGAGCCTGACTCTGTTCACATTTAGTAGCACCATAGGATGAAGACGTGTGAGAGTAGTAGTTGTATTCCTTGGGGTGCACGTTGGGACTCTTATAAAGACCTTTCCGGGCGTCTGGATTCTTATCCAGGCGCTTGGATCTTATCCAATCCAATCTGATCTCTTCGGTCTTTATCGGGGTTGATTCTTCTTGATCCAGCGCTTAGACCATCCAGGGGCACCTGAACTGTCTGGTCACCTGGAGTAACATCCGAGCACGCAGATCCAGTCAACTCAGGTTTAACCTGAGTTAACTCCGGGCTTGGTTCGACTGCTTCTATTTGTTCCTCTTATGCTTCTTCTATCTTGCTTCCAACTCTTGATCCTTGCAAGATCAGCATATAAATAAATAAGCAACCTAGGCCTACGTATAGTTTGTCTGACATACTAGGCTTACCTAAGCCTTACCCTATAGGTCTAACCTACTGACTTACCTGTGTCTAACTTCCAATTAGGATTTGTCACTTCCATAGGTGGACTTCTCACCTGTCAAATATCCTGTTTGAACTTTTTCTTGCCTAACCTAGGACTAGTTACTTCTCCAGGTAGACTTCTCATCTACCAAACATCCAGTTTGGACTTTCTTTTGCCTGACCTCTAGTTAAGACTAATCACTTCCCTAGATAGATTTCTCACCCGTCAAACATCCAATTTGGACTTTCCTTTGCTCAATCTCTAGTCAGGACTTCCTTGCCCAATTTTCCAGATCAAGACTTCCTTGCCCAGTCCTCTAAATCAGGCCTTCCTTATCCAATCCTCCAAATAAGGACTTTCTCTACTTAGCCTCTAGCTAGGACTTTCCCTGCCTAGCCTCAACTATGATTTCTCCTTGCGCGGTCTTACCGACTAAGACTTCTTGTCAGTCTTTTTAATCAAACTGACTTGATTAGACTTCACTCAAATCCAAATATTAGATCTTATTTAGATCAACCCTTGGTCAAACAGACCAGACCTAGGTGTATTATAAAGCATCAAAACTCTGGGAACAAACTATTGCTCCTTGTACCATCAATCTCTTCCTTTTTGATGTTTGTCAATTTCTTAAGTTTAAAATCAGGTCAGGATTTATTAACTTAGGAGAAATCTAGATTTTTAACTTAAGTCTCTTCTCTCCCTTTTCATACATCAAAAATGTATTAATTTGCACCAACAATCAGGGTATTTCTTATGGTCACAACTTAGTCTTGACAGTTCTTGAAAGACCATAGTAGATTTCAAGGTAAGATTTTCAAAAAGAAGTTTTCAAAATAACTTTTGAAATGCGGTTTTCATATGAGTTTTTCAAAGATTTTCAAAATAAGTTTTAAAATATATTTTTCGAAAGAGTTTTTCAAACAAAGTTTTGAAATGTATTTATCAGATATTTTAATGTAGATAAATTTTAACAACTATTCATTATTCTTTTAAAGAGAATCTCTCCTTTAACCTGACACGTCCTTAGGATTTTTTTTTGTTAATCACAAAGCAACCTCTCTATGTGTTTGAGGGTTTGATCCAAAATTAAAAAATAATTTTGAAGTATGATTTTAAAATCATTTAAAAAGATTTTTCAATTATTTTTTAAATATTTATTAAAAAATAATTTTTAAATAGTTTTGCTCCATTGATTTTGGACCTTCCCCTTAATTTGACATTTTCTTAGAGCTCCTTGTTACCCACAAGGCAAACTTTCTAAGTGTCTTAGAGATTAATACAAGTCAATAAAGCAAATAACTTATAATTTTTTTAAAAAATTTAAAAATATGATTTTTAATTGAACTTTTAAGTTTGGACTCTTTCTAAATCTGATACTTCCTTAGGGCTCCTTGTTGACCAACCTATGTGTCTTAGAGGGTGTTCCAAGTCAAAAGATCAATTTGTGCCAAGTCAAAAAGATCAATTTACAAAACATTTTCAAAGAGATTTTTAAAGTAAGTTTTAAAAGGTCTTTTAAAAATTAGGTCTTTCAAGAATACTCTCCTCCTCAACTAGACACTCTCTTAGGATATTCTTGTTAACCACAAGAATTTTCTACCTATGTGTCTTAGGGTTATAGACCTAGTGTTGACCTAAAGGTTCTGTGTCTAAGTGTTGGTCAATCAATTTTTAAAGATTTATATTTTTGAAAACCATAGTATATGTATACATAGTAAGCATGAATTTCAAGTAATTATCAAATTTTTTAAAAATAATTTTTAGAAAATAGTTTAATAATTTTTGAAAATATTTTTTAAAATTTTATACTTTAATTGTCCTTATTATCTCACCCATTTTAAGTGCCACAGTATATGACATACAAGGGTTATCTTACGGATTTTGTGAGATGATTTATCAATTTTATCTTTATTAATTTTAAGTTAAGTTCTATTGAGTGTTTGACCTTCTTTAACTGTCAGTTGGTTGTTCATATTTCAAAAATCAGTTTTCAAGTCATGACGCGAGGCAGGGGCCTTCTTGGTTATCGAAACAATGATCACTTCTTTAAATAAAGTCTTTTAAAGAAATTATGACCTTAATCAACTTCTTAAGAAATCTTGGCCTAACTAGTCTAGGATATGACAAGGTAACTTCAGTTAGGTCAACTTAGCTAAGCAAACCAAGCAAGGTACTCCTTACCCCACTTGACTACCTAGACTATGTTTCTCTAATGTATTATCATCTCGCCCCACCCTGATACTATGTTGCCAAGTGTCAATCAGTCATTTATCCTTAACTACCCTTTCTAGCTTAAATAATAAGTAAACATGATGACATGACATCTATGTGCATATAAAATAAGGCATAAGCATATACATGACAAGTATACATGAGTCAAATAAGTCAAGAAATTTTTAATTTCTAATAATACATCTAATTCTCAATTTGATATATTTCGTATGGACCTGCGAACATGTCAATCCATTTTGACATATTTTAAATTTTATTAACTTTTTGTTATCTTAGTAATATTTTAATTAGTTTCATAATTATAAGTATTTTATTATGGTAAGGTTGATGAATTTTAGTTATATTTGTTTGAATTATTATTAATTTATTTTTAAATTTTTTATTTGAATTTTGAATTTAAAATTTAAATTTATTTTGAATTTTGAATTTGTTTTTAAATTTTGAATTTAAAATTTTAATTTGTTTGAATTTTGAATTTAAAATTTTAATTTGCTTTGAATTTTGAATTTAAAATTTTAATATGTTTTAAATTTTAAATTTTAAATTTTAAATTTGAATTTATTTTAAATTTTTAATTTGAATTTTTAGTTTGTTTTTGAATTTTGTTGATTTTTTTTTAATTTTGAATTTATTTTTGAATTTTGAATTTAAATTTTAAATTTTTTGAATTTAATTTTAAAATTTTAGAATTATTCATTATTTTATAACTTAAGGGTACACAATTATAATTAATTTTTATTATTTAATTTTAAATTTTTAATATTTAAATTTGAATATTTATTTTTAAAATTTGAAAGTTTATTGTAAGAATTTTTTCAAATTTAATCATGATAGATTTTGAATTTTTCATATTATTAGGATTATGTTAATTATTTAATTCTAAATTATTTATTAAAATTAAATTATTTAATTTATCTTGATAATTATCAATTTTATCCTGTTTGGTTAATTATTAATAATTTTTAAATTTATTAAATTAATTAAATTTATCATTATCTTCATTGAATAAGTTAAAGAATTGATTCAATTTCTTATTTATTAAAATAATATCTTAGTTAATTAAATTTTTATAATTATTTAAATTAATTAAATTTAAATTATTATTTAATTTAGATTTATTCAAATTAGGTGTATTTTCTATGTTGATAATATCTAAGTTTGAATTTTTTTAAATTATTTAATTCATTTTTATTTAATAAAATTTTATATTTATTTAAATTTTTTAAATTTATTAATTTTGAATTTTTTAAATTATTTAAATTAGTCAAGTTTGAATTGTTCAAATTATTTAAATTTGAATTATCTAAATTTAAATTAATCAAAGAAGATAATTTTGAATTTATCAAATGATTTAAATTTGATTTATCTAAAATTAAAATTTTCAAATTAATTAAATTTAAATTTTTTTAAGTTAAAAATTTTAAATTATTTGAATTTGAATTTTCTATCGTTGAAAATTTTAAATTATTTAAATTTAAATTTTCTAAATTTGTCAAATTAATATTTTTATTAATTTTTAATTATGAGTTATCAAAATTATCTAAATTTTTAATAAAGTTAAATCTAGCATGCAAAACTCTAGGGGTATTTTTGTAAATAAACAAACTTATCGGAATTACATCCCTTAATTTTAATTTCTTCTTCGCCGTCTTCCTCTCCAGGTATCAATTTTTGTAGTGTCTGCGGTTCTAACACTTGAAGCATGTGATGTACTCTTTGTTCCTCCGGGCTCCTAGCATCGATTGCTCCTTTGCCACCATTGATGTCGTCTGAGGCTTACGAGTAGGATACTGATTTTTATGGTGTCCTCTCTCCTTGCACTTAAAACAAATGATGTAAAATTTAAAATGAACTTTACAAGTATTACCTTTCTCCCCCCTCCATCATTGTCGTCGTGCTCCCATGGTGGTTAGTCTGATCAAGAGTAGGCTTGCTCTGATACCAATTGTAGGACCGATGGGCACGCTAGAGAAGGGGATGAATAGCACGTGCTTTTCATTCATTCTTCATTACTATCACAGAAACTTAGCAGTAGAATTACTAAAACAAGCACAGGTGACTCGCAGATTTACTTAGTTCTTAACCCCCTAGGGTTAGTATATCCAAGGCTTATGTACGAAAGGCATCCGTCCACTAATGGTCTCCTTTCCGGACCTTCATCCGGAGGCAGAGAAATCCGTCTTATAGTCCAAATAAAAATAGTGAAATATAAATGTAAGGCTATTAAACCAAACATTGTGTAGTGGCCGATCCGGAAGTCGTAAGCGTCGTGCACTCTTCCTGAAACTTCCCTGGTTGCACAAGCTTGACTCCATTTGCGTTTAGCAACACCGCAGGATGAAGACGTGTGAGAGTAGTAGTTTTGTTCCTTGGGGTACACATTGAGACTCTTATAAAGACCTTTCGGAGTGCCTAGATTCTTATTCGGGCACCTAGATCTTATCTGATCTGATATGATCTCTTTGATTTTTATCAGGGCCAATTCTTTTTAATCTGGGTGCTTGGACTGTTCGGGCGCTTGGAGTAACATCCGGGCGCCTGGATCTAGTTAACTTTAGTTTGATCGGAGTTGACCCTAGACTTGGTTCGGCTACTTCTGTTTGCTCCTCTTATACTTCCTCCATTTTGCTTTCAGCTCTTGGTCTCTGCAAGATCATCATACAAATAAACAAGCAATTTAAGCCTATCTATAGTCTGTCTGACCTACTAGGCTTACCTAAGCCTTACCTTATAGATCTAACCTACTGATTTACCGGTGCTTAACTTCTAGTTAGGACTAGTCACTTCCATAGGTAGTAGACTTTCCACCTGTCAATCATCCTGTTTGGACTTTCCCTTGCCTAACCTCCAATTAGGACTAGTCACTTTCTTAGGTAGACTTCTCACCCGCCAAACATCTAATTTGGGCTTTCTCTTGCCTAACCTCTAATTAGGACTAGTTACTTTCCTAGGTAGACTTCTAACCCGTCAAAGATCTAGTTTGGACTTTTCTTTGCCCAACCTCCAGTCAGGACTTCCTTGCCCAATCCTCCTGATCAGGACTTTCTTATCTATCCTCCAAACCAAGTCTTCCTTATCCAATTCTCCATATCAGGACTTTCTTTGCCTAGCCTCCAGTTAGGACTTTCCCTGCCTAGCCTCAACTAGGACTTCTCCTTGCCTGATCTAACCAACTAGGACTTCTCGCTAGTCTTCTGGTCAAATTGACCTGACTAGACTTCACTTACATCCAAATATTAAATCCTATTTAGATCAACCCTTGGTCAAACAGACTAGACCTAGGTGTATTATCAAACATCGAAACTCTGAGGACAGACTTGTGCTTCTTACACTAACAATTACTTATGTCAAATACTATCAGGAAAAAATAATTTTTTATAAAAATACATCTTATTTTCAAAAGAATGATACAAAGTTAAAAAATAATGAAAACTTCAATATTTCACTTTAACTTTGTATCAACCTAATCAATGGTGATTCCTATCAATAAATAGACTTCACCAAGGTTTTTCAAATGTTTTTGAAATTATTTTCAGAATCAATTTTCAACCATAATCTATGGGTTAAATGCACATGATTTGCACATTAACTTTCCCCATTATTAGTCATGTAAAATCTATTTATTTCTATAAAACTAAAGCTCATTTTGATGCATTAATTAACATCTTGAACTTAGTTCATCATCCTAACATTTCACTTATGTCTAGTGTGTCTTAATACACATACAAGTCATCCTATGATCTTTATAAGATGTAAAATTGATTTTTTTTCTAAAACTAAGGGATCATATCTAAGCATTTTCAAATTGACCATCCTACTTAGAATGTCAACTAATGTCATTTATCCTTAATTGTAAGACTTATAATTTATGCATGTGAATGAATATGACATACATCAAATGCATAATTCTCAAAAGAAAATTCATCATACTCAAATATACATGTATGACATAGCATGACAATATCAAACAACATGTGAATGTATGATATGATATCATGGTATGTGATAGAGCATACAAGCATAGTAAATATAATAATGTTAAAATACTTAGATTTCTAATTTAAACATCATCATCTAATCAGTATGTCAAATACACAATTTGACATAAACGACATATCTCCCTCGAATGTGTCAAAAACCCAGACTTGACACACTTTTAAATTCTATCTTATTTGTACCAATTTGATCGACTTAATGACTCAAATTCTTTTATTGACATCCTATTAAATCCTCAAGGATAAACATTAAAGTCTCATTTCCAAGATATCACAATATCTTAAATTGTCAACTTTGTCATGGTTGAGTTAGCTACTTTACCAATCTAGGTTGGCACACCCCTAACTATGTGAAGTATCATACTCTCAGTAACCCAATATCTATTAGAGCTCCTTGGGTGTACTAGGTATTCATTAGAGATAACCTCCCTAGATATATTTCTAATGACTTTCCTAGACTTCTTAGAAGCCTTAGTTATTATTGTCTTATTAAGATCAACTATAAGGATGACTTCCCTTGTAATCTTGACTTGACTCCTAGATCTAGAGTTAATTCCATAATTATATGGAACTTTATGATATGAGGGCACACTTTCCTTGGACTTAGGTTTGTATCTCAAATCCTTCTTTTCTATAGATGACTCTTGCCTACCTAAACCTAGATCTTGTTTATTTGACCCTTTTATTTTCTCAAGGGTCTTTTCTAATTGCACAAGTTTTAACCTCAAAACTTGATTTTCAACCTCTAGGGCATGATTTGTAAAATTGTGATTCGGATTATAGGATCGAACATTGTTTCAGAAGCATTGATTGGGGTGATTTTTTGCTACAGAACTAGAGTAAAATCGTTGGGATTGTACAGGATTGGTGGAATTAGTATGATTTTGTGTTGACATACACTTTATAATTTCCGACATCGGAAGCAAGGACAACATCGTTGATGACGACAGGCAGCAAAAGCAGAGAAGACGCACGAGCGTGCACGAGGATGCAACATCGACGACTTGCGGATGACTTGTGAAGGGGGATAGTATGCATCTCTTCTCATGAAGGTAGTCTTCGACGATCAACAAAGACTATTTTCCAACTGCTTGCATTGGGGAAGACGAGAAGGCGTCAATCGTCGGCTGGCATCGGCAATGACAATGCGAGCGCACGTGTGAGGGGAGGGGAGTAACAACATAGGGGGGATTAAGGGGAGCAACCACAGAATTAAAAACTTTAGGTTTTTAATTGAAATTTTAGTTAATTGATTCAATCAACTCCCAACTTAAATAAAATAGTTTAAATAAACTTCCTCAAAATTTAAGGGTTTTTGATAGGATTGTCGATTCTATGATCCAATCCCGACCAATCTGATCTTGATCCCAAATCGATCTTGCGTAGGATCACGATCCTATGATCTATGATCTAAGACATTAATCCTTAATTTTTTATTGTTGTCTTGGACATTTATTTTTCTAGGCATGTATCTAATTTTCTTAAAATTCTTACCTATGATGTTTTCTACTTTCCTATCCTTATGTGAGGTAGATCTACCATGAAGCACCTTAAAATTTTCTCAATGTTCATGGAGACTCCTATGCTCATGGTAATTAGCACTAAGATGATAAAATCTATTTCCAATAAATTTTTATCATGATATAAGGAAATTATATTATTAAACAATACCTTTGGTACTTGTTGGTTGCATAGGAAGTACACAATGTGCTCCTTGTCCTTTCATATCACGAGGCTGACTTCTTTTGATTTTTGTTCTTCTCCTTAGGTTTCATGATAGGTGTCTTCGTCTTGGTCAATGCTGGACACTTGCTCTTATAATATTTTTTCTCTACACTCAAAATAAATTATATGATCTTTATTTTTAACAATTGAACTTGTTATACCTTCTTGAGTTGAGTCATCTCCACTCGTGAAAGTGTCCTATTGTTCTTCTTCATTGGTTCTAAAAGTTGAGAATTCTTCTTATTCCAATATCGATTGTCTATCCTCCCCCTCAATCCTTAAGGTGGATGCTTCTTCAATTTCCTTCTCGAATATTGAATACCTTTCAATCTCAGAGTCCTTCGGTTCTTGAACCAATAAGTCCTCATTTTTGGGCTCGTCTTCATCTTGTGCCAATCAGGATGGATCTTCATGAAGCTTCATTAGTTTTATTCACAATTACTTGGCATCTTGAAAATTTTCTATCTATCACAAAATCTCGTTAGACAAAATATTATTTAGTAATTTAGTTATCTTTTCATTTGCCACAGATGAACTTGTTCCTTACTTTACTTCTCCGAAGAAGTTTTCCTTTTATATCTTTTGGAGCTTTAAATTGTTCCATTAGATCAAACCATTACTTATATTCATCATTAAGAAATTCTCCATTCTAGATTTCTGATACTCGAAGCTTCCCATTTCGAAAGGCAGAGGTACTCAGATATCATACCCGAATTAATCTTGAGGATCCATTTTGAAATTTGAGTTCCTTCTACTTTGGCTCCTTTGATGATCAATTAGATGAACTTGTTTGTAATGGATAGCTTCAAAACCAGACCTTCTTCCTCCTCTAGCTACTGAGCTCTTTGGAGGTTAATCCGTGAAGAGTGACCTTACTCTGATACCACTTGTTATGACCCATACAAGCTGGAGGGGGTGAATAACTCGAATTATTTTATCTTGATTTCGTGGTCATCGTTTGAATGTGCAGCAGAAAACTTGAATCAAACTTGATGCCACATGATAATATTGTTGGCTTTACTTAGTTCACCACCTCCCAAAGTGACTATATTCAAGATTTAGTCCTAATGGCTACCATCACTACCCTTCTTCTCGGATACCTTTAATTTCGAAGGTAGAGAAACCTCTTACAACCTTTTCACAGTAAATGCAAATAATATAAAAATACAAAAAATAAAATTGAAAACAACTTTACAAGTGAAATCTTTACTTTGGATGCTTTTTGATTTCTTTGGATTGCCTCTTGATGGTAGAAAATACAACAACACTTTATCTCCAAACCCTTAAGAATTGGCTCCTTTGATTTGCCTCAAAACCCTCTCTTATAAGTTATTGTTTTGGTTGATTTCCACCTCTTAATTGATTGTTAGTCTTCACCAATCAATTGTCGTAGAGAATCCAACCATTGACAGTTCTTTCCACCTAATTTGACCATCATTAATCAATTGCTAAGACACAACAATCAATTAATAGCCACCAGTCTAACTGGCAATCGATTTGGGAATCTTCTATTTGTCTAACTGGCTAATCGATTTGGGAATCTTCTATTTGCCCGACATTATCTACCAATAGATTCCTATCACTCAGCAATCGATTGGTGATTGAGCAATTGAACAAACCCTTTTGTTCGTTGTTACAGTTATCACACGTACAATCCTATGTGAGCCTAAGTGGGTTGAGGTTGTGGCCGGCTATTGGTGCCCGAACCCAAGTGGGTTGAGGCTGTGGCTGACTGCCAACACTCGAGCTCGAGCTCGAGCCCGAGAGGATTGACTCAGTGGCCGACTGCCATGTCCCGAGGGCGAGTGGGTCGTGGTTGACTACTGTGTCTCGAGCTTGGGTGGATTGTTGCCAACTATCATGTACAAAGCTTGAATGAGTCGTGGGTGACTGTCGTGTCCTGACTTCAGGTTCGAACATCGACTCGAGTCCTGAGCCAGAGTGTGGTTCTCGAGTGCCTATTTGGTCGAACATTGACTCTGAGTCCCAAGCCTGAATTGGTTCTTGAGTTTTAACTCGATCGAACATTTACTCCAGTCCCGAGCCCAAATGCGGTTTCTGAGTTGCCTACTCGGCCTAATGCCGACTTTGAGTCTCAAGCCCGAGTAGGTTCGCGAATTCCAACTACATGAGCTGCCCAAGTCCAAATGGATTGTTGAGCACGAAGGGGTTAGTACTCAACAAGTCAGCATCCTCGCGGTCGACTGAGCACTCGAACACCTTGAACACCCTAAGCACCCTGAGCACCCCAAACACTTTTTAAGCCCTAGAACCTCCTAATCCCAAATTCGGTGTTTAGGATTTGCAAGACAATTGCTACTATCTAACAATCGATTGTTAGTCCTATTTCAACCTTTTAAAATTGAATTTTCGTCTTGCTTGGTATCCGATTGACTTCAATCTAACAGGACTTCCTTTGCTCAGTATCCCATCCACTTTGACCTATCAGGATTTTCTATTACCTAACATTGATCTAGTCAACCTTAACCTGTTGGGACTTCACGTGTCTAGCATCTGGTTACCCCCTTGACCTACCATGACTTCATCCATGTCAAATATCTGATCTTTCTTAATCTATTTAGACTTCCTATTACTAAATGTCTGGTCAATCATAATTTACTTAGACTTTCCGTCTTATGTCAATTTCATATTGGATTTCTGATCATCAAGTGTTCAGTCAACCATGATCTATTTCAAGTTTCCGTTTCTGCTAACTCTCTGTTGGATTTCTGATCACCAAGTGTCTGGTCAATCGTAACTTACTTGAATTTTTCATATCTTGTCACGTATCCGATCAACTTTGATCTACTTATTTTTTTTCATTTAACTAACTTAATATATTAATCGGTTGTTAAGTATCCAATCAACTTGATCTATTTGACGTCTCACTCGATCAACTAATATATTTATTAAATATTGAAATATCAACTTGAATTTGAACAAATCAATCTTGATGATCAGTGGTCGATTGTATCAGTAGTTGATTGCACGAATAGCTACAGCTACAGAGGCTCACAAGGTTGGGTGGGCTCACAAACGGACAAGAGCATTAAAAGGCCATGAGCTGAGATGCCTGATTCTACATGTCTCCTGAGCTTGTGTACCACATGTTATTTGGCATCCTCGTCTATCAGAGAAAAACTATAAACTTGTTGGTGGACAAGCTCCTCCTCAACTGGTGTTACCTCACCTACTCCTGCGCTTTATTATAAGTTGGCACAAGCACTCTAAAGAAACATCTTGAGCTTAGCAGGTGTTTGTGTTTAAAGCAAGACGATCGTCAAGCCCAATGCAATGAACACCTGCAGTCCACTTCTTCCACCCATTAAAGTTTACAGAAAATATTTATGAAATCAAGGCAACAAACAATGGTTAGGTTGCACTGTTAGCTTAATCACCCTTTAATTGTCAATTAAACAATGCAGCAAATCATGATAAAGCCGTGGCACATCCCTATCTCTTTTCATCACACCTCTCTTTTGTTAAAGGATTAATAAATTAAAAAGAGATTAGGGAACCTTGGTGAAAGCTACACATTCCAGGTTGCTCAACCAGCTCTCATCATTCTACTCTCATCATTCCAGCTTAAGATACTGTTAAGATATATATGCCTGCCAAATACAGAACAGACCATGCATATATGTATACATTTCGAGTGAACTAGTTTTTTGTTTTTTTAAGATGCAAAGAAGTAGAAAGATTGACATGTACGCATGATTAATAACAATTAGATGGTGCTTCATGAGAATAAAGCATGGATACACTCTCATTATTGAGGAATCTGGTTTTCTTTAATATGTTTTAGATTTACTAACAGTGAAGAGGGCTCACACACGGTGAAGGAGGATAGAGAAGACCTTGCGGATGTAGGGAGAAGGGGGCTTGTAGTTGATGACCGAAGGCAAAGGCGGCTCATGCATTGCTTAAGTCTGTATTTACTCATGGATTGCTATGTTGAGCAATATAGCCTCATTGATTAAAGCATGCAGCAACTTTATTGTTTTCTTTGGAGCGTTGATTACACGGTTGGCCATAATGACAGAAAGTTCTGCTATATCGTGTACCACTACAATTAGTGGCTACAGGCAGGATTAATATAACTATGATAGTGGCACCCAACACACCTACCTGTCACTCTCTGGAGATGTGTATGATAATCTAATGTCATGCATGAATCCTCTTTTGTGTTCTTAAGAAGCAGGTGGTGGCAATGATCCTCTCCATCTCTAATCTCATCCTAAAGCCTAACCCTGCACACTACATGTCTCCCTTTTGTCTAGCTTATAATTTCCTAACTATCTTTACTTAAAAGAGTGCCCCAACTAATTGTCTGATTGTTTAGTGCAGTTGTTATGCTCATCATGTGGAGAACCTAGACTTTCTGAGATTGGTGCATACTCTCTTTGTCCAGCGATTGTTATATATGTATCAGTACATGGAACTCGAGGCATTGGCCAACATACATAGACCACCCTCATCTGGTGCTAATTGCTATGGCTTCTGATGAATCCATGGATCTACTTTCACGCGCATGGTGTAGTTCTGCCATACAAGTTTTCCAGCAAAGTGTAGACGATAGCTCAAGCCCATTCAAAGAGAGGCAAATCGTGTCGTTCGAGAAGGATAGAACAATTATGCCTTTGCCGGTGAGTAACTCTAGCTAATTTACCTTGTGTTTGTTAAGTAGTGAATACTTAATGAGCTTGTTACGTTGCTGCAGAATGGTGGGAGTCTTAATATCGATGAAGGTGTTTTTGATATGATGCCAAAAGTAAATTATGACGATGTGAAGGTGAAGAATTAGAGGAGTTGCACATATCTGGAAATTGCTGAAGTTTTTGTATACTCATAAGATTTTTTTTTAAAAAAATTTTCTCTAGTCATGGATATGGCTGCAGAAGTCGATTCATCCAGAGCTGGACTATGATGTCTGCATGAGGAAGAAATGGGTATGAACAACTGAACGCTTAGTTGCTTGATTAAGTATCTTTGACACTTATTCTGTGCAGTATTCTAAGAACATGATACCCTGGAAAGGGGTCTCAATAAGGAAATGGTTGAAAGAAATGAAGCAAATAAGGAAAGAGGAAGAAAGGTTACACAAGGCAGAAGTGCATGCAGCAGTATCAGTTGCAGGGTTGGCAGCTGCACTTGCTGCCATTGCAGCAGAGAATTTAGAAGCTGCTCAACACAAGTCAGTAAAAGATAAAGCAGTGGCATCAGCTGCTGCTCTTGTTGCAGCTCAATGCGCACAGATTGCAGAAGCAACCGGCGCAAAGCAGGAGCAGATCTCTTCAGCTATCAGTGAAGCAGTGACTTCTTCCGATCCAACCGACATCTTTACCTTAACTGCTGCTACAGCAACGTGTATAAATGACTAGTCCTTGCGTAATTTCACCTTCATGATGCATCAACAAACTACACCTACTTGTTCTTTTTTCAGCATTAAGAGGTGCTGCCACACTTAGAGGAAGACATGGCCACAGAGGGAAAACAAATGAGATTTCACAGGCACAACATTCCAATGAGTTCGGGTTCGAATTTGGGAGGTGCAGGGCCTCACTTGCAAAGGGGGATGAGATCCTTGTGGTAACAGAAGATGGTAATTATGTGTTCTCATGTTCAGATTTCGTGTTTGATGCAAAATTTATTGTTTCCTATGTTTGATTAGGCAAAAGAAGGTTTAGGTCAGTTTCAGCCATTTTGAACAGGGAAGGCAAAGTTATCATGAGGATCAAAAAGATAAATCTTCTCATGGTCTTCTCCCCTGGAAAAGAAAGTAAGATATGAAAATCTCCAAATTATACAAAAACTAAAATTCACTACTCTCCCTACTAATTTCAGTCTAATTCAATCTAAAAACAGGTGAAGTGAATGAATTGGAGACTAATCCTCTTGAGGAACCAGAGATGGGAGCAGATGGATCCTACTGCATCAGCATGCAAACCAGTCAAGGGAAGATGGAGCTCAAAATTTATGAGTACGTGCAGTACAAGAAATGGATTACTACCATGAACCATATGCTGATGCTCTCTTCAACCCTGAGCAGGAAAAATCTACACCTGATGCGAAGGAACTAAAAAGTCCTACAAAATTCTGGAACTTGATTATTTTTCTTTTCTCTACTTTCTGTGATCATACCTTGATAGAACAAGTTAATTTCGGGTGTAATTTGCATGTCTGCTGTATATGTGGGAATGGATCATGTTGTTCAATGAAAATTTCCTTTTTAAAAGATGATCATGATGCGACTCTTCCTTGCATCAATTCAAATAAGCAACATTCTTTCTCTCTGATATGGCGGAAGCCTATAATGGCCATGAGATTTGGATGAGCATGGGATCGACAATCAATATCAAGGAAGATTAGAAAAAATTCGAAGGGTAATCAGTTGACAATCTCAGTCTCAGGTCCTGATCTCGGTCCCTACTCGGCGTTTATTGGATCTTATATGCCGACCTCATCTTTACCTCGGATCCTACTTGACTTTAGATCCATACATCGGCATCTACTGGATCTCATGCACCGACCTCATCTCTACCTCGGATTTTGACGTTGACCTCTACTTGGTCTCAGATTCTGATCTCGGTGTCTACTAGATCTCATGTCCTAGCCTTGACCTCATGTTTCAATCTCGACCTTTACTTGATTTTGAATCTCGACCTCGGCGTCTACTGAATCTCATGCGTCAACTTCATCTCTATCTCGGGTCCCAACCTCGACTTTTACTTGATCTCGAATTTCGACTTCGGTATCTATTAGATCGTATGCCCCGACCTCGATTTCAGTTCGGCCTCACCTTGGTCTCAAGTATCGACCTCATCCCGATCTTAGATCTTTCGTCATCCACGTCTAGGTGGGGCACATAAAATCGATTCACCCATAAAATCAAGAAATCCAAAGATTATTTTTCTTAAAAAATAAAGAAAATACCTCGAAGGACATGGACAATTAAAATGCATAAATCAGAGTTATTATAGACACGAAAACATGTATTTTAGAACATGTTTAAAATGGGCATTGATGTTTCAGATATTAGATAAATTAACAACTCTATAAAAGATTACCCATATCCATAGGTACAAGTATGCACATATAAAACCAATTTCATCAAGTTTGTAATCTCCTTCTTCTCATAAAACTCTAACTTGAGTGTTGGAGTGGTTTGTCGGGATCCACATTCGGTGTCATACTAACTTTCTTTCTTAAGTGCTTTTCAGGTTTTTTTATCTTTTTCGATGATTACCTTTGGGGAGCATACACGTCAGCCTGTTTGTTGACCAGTGGTTTGATCCTCCACGATATTTGACAGGAATAAATTGACATCGTCTGTGAAAAATCTGAACCAAGACACTGTGATAATTAACACTAGAAGAACTAATGACAATTATGACTCTATTAGAGAAATAAGCTGCAGAGAAGTAATAGTCATTATGCCAGAGAAGATTAATGAGTGGTATCCCAAGTGACACTAAAGGTATTACAACAACACTCATTATTACCATCCTCAGGAGCTCCTCCTCCCTCACCGGATGAACCTTTCCTTCTCGAAAAAGTACCACCACCATGAGGAGGGGACATATTCATTATGAGTTCTCTTAACAAAGAGATAACTTCTCTGGGCAAGGATTCACATGAATCTCGAGCTAGGACATCTTCTCGTGATCGCAAAGGCAAGGTGATGGCCACTAGCGAGGTAAGCATATAAGGAACGTCTTTCTCTAAAAAAGTTCTCGAATAAGAGTTACCTCAACACTTTCAGCAATTGCAATTAGGGGAGTACACGGGATCGTTAGATCCGAAGAATCATTTATGCCACTTTGAGAAAACTGCTTTATTACACCAATATCCCGATGGGGTTAAATATCGAATCTTATTAACCATATTGTCAGGTTCTGTCTAGCGGTGGCTCAGCTGTCTTCCTACCTCTTCCATCCATTCCTTCGTAGATTTCAAAGTCGTATTCTTGCATCAAATTGTCAGTAGCAAGAGGTATCAAAAGACACCTCTAAACTTATTTACCATGAAGTAGAAGTCTCAGGAAACTCTTTAAGAATATATTTAGCGATTCGATCCGGTCGTTTGGGATGTTTCCTCAACTCTCTCGGAGGTGCTAACCAGCGCTTTCTCCCAAGGCCTAGTGGATGGAGAATTCTTCAGATTGTTGGTGAAGAAACCTCGGGTGAATTATGCTTGACTGTTGGAAAGGACTGAGAAATACATACATCTAGAAGAAACGTAGGTCACTTGCAGGGGCAACCTCTCGATCGCGCCTCGATCAGAGGAAAAACCTTTCCAACCTATGCCAACAAGTAAAACTAGACAACAACTCAATTATATGCCATTGATAAGAATGACACGCAGTACATGCCATTATCTCTCATCCCGCTCCTATAGAAGTATCAAATCAGATCCCTCTAGAAGGACCGATTCGCTTTTGTACATACCATCAATCACATAGCCACGACATTCAAGAATGTCAGCAATTGGCTCAAGAAGTTAGCCAAGTTATAAAGGAAAAACAACAGGGAATGAGGACCTCTTCTCTAGCAACCAGGTGCCCATCCCGCAAGTATTCTCGACAGGAAAATTCAGAGAATAGATCAGATCAACACCACCTTAGCCCTATTTGACATCACGAGGCAGAACCTCCACGATGACATTCTGCCAACCAACATCGTCGGGATGATCGACGAGAAGATCGTCCAACCTTGGATAGAAATTGCCTAAGCAACACACCCCACTGTGGTATCATTAACATGATCTCAGGTGGTCCTACCGACGGAGACTCCAATCGAGCAAGGAAAGGTCACGGACGAATGCTAGAAAGTTATGGCATAGGCACCAGGAGAGGCCAAAAGAAAGGGTCCATCATTAGCTTTGGACCACAAGATTTGGAAGGAGCCTCCACTCCTCATGATGATGCCTTGGTGTTTCATGCAGCGATAGCAAATTATGATATAGCCAAAGTATTTATTGATATAGAAAGCTCCATCAATGTATTATTCAAAGACGCCTTTAATCAAATGAAAATCGACTGAGAAGACCTAAGATCCATTTCAACAGCTCTATTCAGATTCACCGGACATAAAATATAGTCGTTAGACCAAATCAACCTCCCTCTTTCTTTAGGCTAGGAATCCTTATGGCGAACTCAGAGCACCATCTTCATAGTGGTAGATGCTCTCTCCTCCTACAATGTTATTTTGGGAAGGCCGATACTTAGCGCATTCCAAACAGTAATATCTACTTTCACTAGAAGTTAAAGTTCCTAATGGTCGATTAGATCAGCTCGGTCAATGGAGATTAGGTTGTCTCTCGAAATTGTTACACCATAATGGTTCATATAGATCTTAAAAAGATGCGGAGAACTTTATGGGAGGAAGTGCACTCTTTACAAGAAACACTGATGAGTCAAGGTTTT
Source organism: Curcuma caesia (assembly GCA_037834155.1). Classification (NCBI taxonomy): domain Eukaryota; kingdom Viridiplantae; phylum Streptophyta; class Magnoliopsida; order Zingiberales; family Zingiberaceae; genus Curcuma; species Curcuma caesia. Next base: position 4,162,748 of record JBBMKF010000059.1, read on the forward strand.
CTATGCATTTTTTATCAATTCAATTCTGGATTTTTACCTGAAAATAATTATTAAATGAATTAATTTGATTATATTTGTGTCATATGGTATAATTGAAGGTTTTATTATAATTTCTATAATTTAATGGCAAATTTTACATTAATTGGGTTTATTTGATTTTAGGGCTCAAATCGGTTCAAGTTCGAGTTCAATCGCAATCAGATCGAGCTAATCGGCCCAAATTGATCAAGCCAACATGGAAGACATGACCTAGATCGAGTCCGATGAAGATCTCTCAATTTTTTGGAAGCCCTAAGCTGCTCTGAAAGGCTAGATCAAGTCCAGATCATCAAACTCAAAACGGACGGCCAGGATTTCATGATTAATCAGGGTTTTGCTTTATAAACCGCGCTTAATCAAATTCGCGTGGTGCACTGTTCTTCGTTACCCCGACGCCGATCCTCTGCCTCGCGACGTAGCAAACGGCTGCCCCTCTTCCTCCCAAACTTTTCCCATTGTGATCCCTGATCAACGAAGACCCCAACGCCGGCCGATTGGGTATTTTCTGGCGGCTAGAAGGCACGCGGCGAAGAGGGTTTCTCCGGCGGCGTAACCCTCTGTTTCTGCTTTTTTCGGCGACTTGCTGCACAGTACGAGGTCGTGGTTCGTGGAGGGGTTCTCCTAGGATCGTGGAACTCCCTTGCATCGTCAGCAAACCAATCGGAGCAAGAAGGAAGGAGGAATTCCAGTTCGCAGCTTCAAACAAACCCCTGACACACTCTGTTCACGTCCGTGGAGGGTTTCTTCGGGCATTTTCAGGTGTTGGGCAGTGGGTAAACGTTCAAGAGGCCGACATGAAGACTTAAATTGGATTAGTAAAGCTGGGTTGACACCCAGCTTAGGATACACAATCGAAGAAAGGAGAAGAGGATAATTTACTAGTTTCTGATTTCAATTTCCATTATTTCTGCAGTTCCTTTGTTTCTGTTTAACTGTCAATTTCTGAATTGTAGCAAATCTAAATCTTTAGTAACTTTGTGAATTCGGTTCTTGGTCAGTGTTTAGCTTTTGTTTGGATTCTGAATTGTTTTAGCATTTGATTAGCTTAGTTAACCTTTCAAAGCCAACTTTCTTTGTTACTGAAACTGAATTTTCTGTCTTGGCACTATTCCGTGCCATCTTCTACTTAGGGTATCAGTTTGTTCGGGATTCTTGGTTTAAGTAGAGATATTGATGATAGATAATGGTAGAGGATAGTTTAAATGAAGAATTAGTTTCACCTTGCTTATGAATTAGGTTAGCAAATTCTAGGTTCACTGTTCCATTGCAACTTAATGTTCATGTTCAATATCAAGTTTCAGTATGTGTTAGAATGTTAGATTGTTAGTGGTGCATTAGGATTTAACTTTCTTTAGGGTTTCATTTTTGCATTGTCCATTTACTTGCCAATTTTAATTTGCATTTCATTCGAAAAACACCAAAACCCCCGTTTTATATTCAAAAACCCAAAAACACGACATGTAAGCTCGAATTAGATAAGTTTCTACTAGTCCTTGGAAAAATACGACTCGTGACCCCTGTATTACATTTGTTTGTATTTCTCGTGGGTTTTTGATAATATAAATTCTAATTTGCAACCCTACTCATGACACATAGCAATTAAGGGTTATCAGTGGTATTTCTGTGTTTCTAATTCACTGGCGGCAATTTGTAGCAGGGAACAGGACACGGGTTGCTCCTCTGATGCTGATCTTCTCCATTCGGGCTCTCCGTGAGCGATTTGCTCCGGCGAGTTCATCCTCCGCCACTGTCCTTGACCTGTTGTCCTCAGGGGTTGATTTGGGGAAGTGATTCATCCCTAACCATAGCTGATCTTGATTCATCATTAATCCTAGATTTACCTACTATCTTTGTTCAGTTCTATGATCACCGTTCAACCCCATGTTTGTGCTTGATTAGCTCTGTTCAGCTATATGCTGAGCAAAGAATTGCATTGTGTCATCTGTGTGCATGTCTGGATGAAATTTGTGTGCATAGTTGCTTGGACATGTATGCTTGATTGAAGATGTCGTATGTGGTGATCCTTGTATATAACCAATAACATTGTATTTGAATTTGAATTTAATAAAGATTTGTTTATTGTTAATGTATGTTGTATTATTCTAGCATGTTGTAAATTAGATGTTGTAAAACTTGTAGAACTAGTGTGCATGTGTTGAGTTGTGTACCCCTTTGTGAGTAATGTAAATGTTGTGTGATGCTTGGAATGTATCGTAGAGTGTACTTTGTAGTTAATTGTAAAATTTTTGTACTTAGGTAAATAGGGTTTATTGTGTATAGGATGTGTAGATTCGCTGTGTATGATGATTTGTTCTGATTAACTAACTTGTTGAGCATGTAATAAATTAGATAGTGAAATTTTGTAAATGTTGCCTGATATGTACAATATGATGTATGCTATTGTTTTTGTTGAGGTTTATGTTGCTCTGATTGATTTAATTGTAGTGCCTCCTACTAATAAATGTGATTTATAGAATAAATTATTGGATTGATGATTTCTATGTTGTTGTATCATGACAAATAACTCTTTGATCTGTGTGCCTTATATGTTTGTTGGTTGTTGTTCGTTAGTGTAATTTATAGTTGTAAATTAAATAATTAAGTTCTGTAAATAGTTAGGAGTGAATAAAGATGATAACCCCTGTACCAACTGTCTAAAACGACTTTCATCATTGAGTCCGAGAGAGACGACCCGGACCTCTCTATATTACTTTAGCGATAAATAGGGGTTTAGTAAATAAATAATTAATTAATTTTGATGGGTGTGAGTGACACAATAAATAAGAGAATAAAAGTATATAAATAAATCCCAACAAAACACCCACATCAAAATTTTGGCGTCGTTGTCGGGGATTCACATGATGTTTGTTTATTTTAGACTGTACATTGGTGTTGTTGTTTATTTATTCT
>JBBMKF010000059.1:4165796-4179198 GCA_037834155.1 Curcuma caesia
AAAGTACGGGCCTAGCAAGATGATGAATGAATGGGTACAAGCCGGGGACCCCAAATAATGATGATGATTATATTTATGATAATAAGTTTTAAAAAGCATTTTCATCAATGTATGCTTAAGATGTTAATGTGGATGGAAAGTATATGTCATACTAAATGTTATGCTGATAGAAATGTTATGCTTATGCCAATGCTATGCTTATGAAAATGACATGTTTATATGCTTTAGGTAATGTTAATGTATGTGCATGATTTATGTAAATGCTATGCTTAATGAGACGGTTGGTTTTTGTGAGTAGGAAAGGAGCTTACTAAGCATTCGTGCTTATAGATTTCTTTCTTATATTGCAGATCCATGTAGTGGTCATTAAGCAATGAGGAAGCAGCAGGAAAGGGCTGATAAAGATGTGTGTGGGGTGACTTGACAGAGATCCTGGCAACTTAATGAATTTTATGTGCATGTCTGGATGTTTCTATAATTGAATGTTTATGCTATGCTTAGAAGTTGATAACTAGAACTTAATGTTTAGACAATGCATGCACTACAAGTTTTATATATTAATCATAGGAAATTCCTGCCATAAATATATGTTTTATTTTCCGTTGTGATTCGGGGTTTTTCGTATGTGATTATTTACAAGAAATTATGAAAGAAGTAGAACTGTAGCGTCCGTCAAGGGTCCACGTAAGGGCGGGCGTTACAATCATGAACCAAACCAAGTTGATTTAATTTGGTTTAAAATTGACTCGTTTGGTTCACTAACCAAATAATCTCTGATTTGACTCAAATCGATTTCGTTGTTCGTCTCTGCAAGACGAGTTCCCCTTCTCTCTCATTAGCAAAATTTATGGTATCTTCCATTGGCCTAGTAACCTGTCCAGTTGACCTACTTGTGCTTCCACTTGCTTAGTATCTGATTTAGTTGACCGACTAGGACTTTCTTGGTTGAGCTACTTGCATACTTAGTTAACCTTGTTAGATTACAACACAACTTAACTTTTAGTCTTTGTCATTATCAAAATTAGGTTCGATTATTTAGTGCTCCCTACACCAATATAATTCTCTAGGATTTATATATATTCAATAGTTTTTTTGTACACCTTGATATCTTCCTTTCATATTTACCTCATTGTCATATCCTTGCCCTTTCACATTATCAATATCAAGATCAAAACTTTTCAATTTGCAATTCTTCAAACACCCCTTGTCTTGTTGTATCATCCACTTTCAAAAATCCCAAAAAATATTATTCTACTCTCATTGAGCTTGTAGAGACATCAACACATTTTATAACCAAAGTCATTTGCTCTTGGTTACTAACATCAGGAGTGGAATCAAGTTTTATAGAAAAGAAATTAACTTCTTTAATATTTTAAAGAATAAAATTTTTGATTTCAAAAGCTAATAAACATATCAACTCATTCTAAATTTTATGACTAAGATAATGATGATGTGTATTTCTTTCAAGATGCTCTTTCATCACTGAGTCTTACTTAGTAATCATCTCAACAGTAGCCATAAAGTTTCCATTGTTATTATCCTGGCTAATATACCGTGGATGATCAAGTCATCGGTTCATGAACTATTAGCGTACATGCTCTTCAAAAATAGTCATCGAAGAGATGAAAAGACCTAAAAAGTACTCAAAAAGAGAGTTAGAATGACGCCGAGGGTGGGCCCCGATAAACTACTCCGACACTGCAAGTTAGAGTTTTGCATAAGGAAGGAATTTAATAACTTAGAAAAATTAGGGTTGATGTGTGCATACCTGGGCCTATGGGTATGAGCTACTTTTTATAGAATTGATCTCTAAAATATTATCATTCATTTAGGAAATATTCTGAGTTGCCCATTCAGTTTTAGAAAGATTCTGATCGTCCGTGTCTTTTGGAGATATTTTCTTATTTTTCGGAAAAAACAGTCTTAGGCTCCCCTGATTGCACGTGCTGATCGACTCTTGAGATTAAGCAGGCTCTGAGGTCAAGACTCGAGACCAGATGGGATCAGCGCGTGATGCCTAGTGAGTGCTGAGACAAGAACTCGAGGTCGAGACTTGAGGCCGAGATGGGATAGGTGCGCGATGTTGAGTGAGCACTGAGACTAAAACTCGAGGTCGAGACTCGAGGCTGAGATGAGATCAGCATATGACGCTGAATGAGTGTTGAGATCCGAGACCGAGATGGGGTCGGCGCATAATGCCAAGTCGTTGTAGAGGTTAGGCCCTAGACTTAATCTTTCTTAATGATTCTTCTCCGTCTTGTTCCTCAGCCATGTAATGTTCCATCAGCAATCATGCACTAGTTCTGAGACTCCACCTTATCATGAGATTCCTCTGGCTAAAAAAGATCAAGAAAAGATCAGTTTCATCACCTCGGACGGAACTTTTTGTTATACGATTATGTCTTTCAGTTTAAAAAATGTAGGGGCTACTTATCAATGACTCATTGATCAAGTTTTCAAACATCAAATAGGCCATAATATTGAAGTATATGTTGATGATATATTGATCAAATTAGGTCAGCCCGAAAGCCTAATCAGTGATATCCAGGAAACATGCATTACTCTGCGAAGAAATAACATCAAATTAAACCCCAAACAAATGTCTTTCCTTGATCTTATGATATGGTGGAGTCTCGGAATCACCACGTGGTTGCTGATGGAACATCACATGGTTGAGGAATATAAAGGATAAGAATCATTAAGAAAGATCAGGTCTAAGGCCTAACCTCTGCAACCACTCGGCGCGCCGACTCCATCTCGGCCTCAAATCTCAACCTCGAGTTTCGATCTCGACACTCATTCAGCGTCACGTGCCGACCCCATCTTGACCTCGAGTTTCAATCTTAGTGCTCACTTGGCATCACGCACCGACCCCATCTTAGCCTCGAGTCTCAACCTTGAGTTTCGATCTCAGCACTCACTCGTCATCACATGTCGACCCCATCTCGGTCTCGAGTCTCGACCTCAGAGCCTACTTAATCTCAAGAGTCGGTTGAATCACGCAATCAAGGGAACCTAAGATTGTTTCTTTCAAAAAATAGAAAAATATCCTCAAAAGACATGGACAATCTAAATCTTTCTAAAACTAGAACGGGTATCTCGGAATATTTCTTAAACGAACACTAATATTTCAAAGATCAACTCTATAAAAGATAGCTCATACCCATAGGCACATGTACACACACAACAACTCTAATTTTTCAAGTCATTAAACTTTTTCCTCACGTAAAACTCTAACTTGAGTATCGGAGTGGCTTGCCGGGACCCATCCTCGGTGTCATTCTAACTCTCTTTTTAAGTACTTTTCAGGTCTTTTCATCTCTTCGGGTGACTATCTTCGAGAAGCATATACGTCAGCAGTTCGTGAACCAATGACTTGATTATCCACAGTGTATTGGCTTGAACAGTTATCATCATAAAACTTCTCATTACTACCACGAAATGCTATATTTTATTTAGCCAAAAATCTCACAAGTGAAATTAATCGGTATAATACATTCCTCTAATGCTCTTTTGCCTTCTTGATTTGATCTAGAATAATAAGATCAATTGTTATACCTTTCACTAACCTGATACGTAACTCACTCAGACCAGCTAGCATAATAATTGACATGTTTAATATTTGTCTCATGTTCTTTGAAGTCTGCTACTAAGATATTCCCTATCATAGTATTCCTCATTTGATAGTTGACTTGGTTGAGACCCCCTTTTAAACAACTTGGAACAAAAATAAAATGTTTTATCAAGTACTTTTGAATAGACCAACCAATCTCTATGATGTTTTTGAACATTTGGCAAAATCCGAGTGTAGAAATCCAAAGAGAATAGTCTATTTGATTTATCTTTGGGACCTTTCCCTGTTAATATATCTTTTATAGGATCCTTTTCCACTAATTGATCCTTCCACTTGAGATCTAAATTCTCCTAGTTTCTAGGATCAAAAATGTCAATGGAATCGATAAACTTGATTCTTCATTCACTACATTAATAACATCATAATCACTTTCAGAATAATTATTTTCAAAGTTTAAGTCATCACTACTTTCATTGCCTTCAATCTCATTCACATCTTCCTTACATCATGTTCAATGGCTAAGCCTTCATGTAATTCATTACAATTATTTTCTTTTTCCTCTTCTGTACCCAAATCTTTAAGTAATGGATTTCTCAATTTTTTAACAACAAATATATTAATCACCCCTCTTTAAGACTCAATAAATTCTTCAATTTTTTTCTTTTTTATTTACTTATCATGCCCTGATAGATACTTCCTAAGTAGGAGGCATTCCAAGTTTCTATAAAAAAATAAACAAATCAAGTTATCAAAAGATGACTTATTAAAATATTAGACAAGCACTTATTATAAAATGCTCATTTTAGCTTTAATGACACTAAATTAGAATTTAAACAACTAACTTTTTAGAATCCTTTAAAATTTCTAAACTTTATATCTCACTTCAAAAAATCATACATTAAATTTTCAAATATCATATTTGACAATTTTAATGCAATGACACTCCAAAATTAAATTATTCGATACTAAAATATGCGAAAATACTACGAATAAATAATCTAAAATTTTAAATATCATCGAAGAATAATTTTCACAATCCAAATTCTAAAAATCTATTTTTGAATTGAAACAACTAAAATAAAATTTAACTCGAAACCAATATTTAACCTCGAGTTGAAACAGATAACTTCTGGTGCAAAAGTTTCAATTTCAATATCTACACATAACACAATAGCATCAACTTTATCAAAATTATTCAACAGTTTTAAAGTGATTTAGGTCAAGTTAAAATAATTTTGATAATTTGAGTAATTTTGACAAATTTGATAAATAATATTTTAATATAAAAAAATTCTATATAGTACATTTTGATAAGTTGAATTTTAATAAAATATTAAATTAATTTACTTTAATATATTGTAATAGTTTATAATAGTGTTAGAAGAAAAATATTTCGAATAAGAAACATGATGGAGCACTATTTTATTTTATTTTAAATAAATCTCATTTTTATAATAAAAATATGTTAAATAAATAAATAGAACAGAAACTATTATTTAATCATCTTCATCAAATGAAGTTCCATATCATATTTTATTAATATATTCTCTATTGCAACTTTCGTATTTAATCAGATATTTATAAAATTATTTTTAATTATGATATATGCGTATTAATTTTTTTAGTAGAAAAATAATTTTAAAATATTAATTATAGAGCGATGAACCGTTCATATTTTTTTGATTTATGTGAATTAATTCGATTCCAAACCTGAATATTTATTTAAAAAATTACTATATTTCTAATCTACGTCGACTTAGGGTGGCAAAGTGATGTTTCTAGTCAACTCCTACATAAACCCGACCACGGGCCGGGTCCAGCTCAGACCCGGCCGGGGTCAACGGGCCGGTTGGCCCGTTGACCCGGTTAGCCGGGCCGAACTGGAACTGATCCGGTAGGATACCGGGCCGGTTCCGGTTCAAGAGAGTGTAAACCGACAACCCGCCGGTTAACCGGCGGTTCATTCAAAAATTGTGTTTGAGAACCGTGGTCGGTTGACGGCGAGGCAAAGGACGAAAAACGAAAGGCGGAGGAAGCAGGAGGAGCGTGACGCGCACGGAAGAATCCCAAGGAGGCAGCTTTATACATGGCTCAGCCTCGTTCGCCATATAAAAATAAACCGGACCACGACATGTAGTACTTCTCCACGCTTCTGCGCGATTGTCTCATTCCTTTTCTTTTTTTTTAAGACGGAGGGAACATAGCAACAGAAGAATTCTAATAATACTTTTGGAAGCTACAAACATCAACACCCAAACAGTCTCCACCCTTTCTTCTTCCACCCATGGATCTGCCAATTTAATACTGTAATATAATAATCTTGAATCGTCGTGAACCGTGAATCGAATCGTGAACCGTGAATCGGCGGTTTCAAATCGTGAACCGTAATCGTATTAGGCGGTTAAGGTTATGAATCGACCTACCATGAACCGTCGAACCGTCGATTTTAAACCATCGAACCGTCGGTTCTAAACCGTGGTCTGATCTACTCCTACACCGTTCTTGCTTCAGGCGGATCGGAGACAGCGGCCATGGACTACGCGATGGGGTCTCTCCCGGTGCCTAACGTCCAATCCCTTGCCGCCGCTTCCCACGCCGCCGACGATGTCCCCCACAGGTACATCCGCCCCGACCTCGACGCCCAACCTCTCGCCGCCTCCGACGACGCCACCGTCGAAATACCCATCATCGACTTCAGCCGACTCCGCGATCCCAAATCCCACCTTGACGAGTCTTCCAAGCTCCATCTCGCTTGCCAAAACTGGGGATTCTTCCAGGTGAATGCCCTAATTCCTGATCCACCTTCCCATGTGCTAGAACAACTTCTATAGTTTCGTGTTTATCTTATTCTTATCTACAGTTGATAAATCACAACGTCCCTACCCAAGTGGTTGAGAGGATGCGGATTGATGTCAACCGGTTCTTCCAGCTTCCATTGGCGGAGAAGAGGAAGGTGGCGCAGGCGGCTGGCGATCTCCAAGGCTACGGGCAGCTGTTTGTGGTGTCTGAAGAGCAGAAACTAGATTGGGCTGACTTGCTCTATCTCAACACTCAACCTGATACCGAGAGAACCATGAGATTTTGGCCCACTCAACCCCCTTCATTCAGGTAACACCAAAGATTCAGATCTTGTTGCAATGAATCTTCAATCTCAATCTTTAGACTGCTTTGGTTCGATGAGGAATTGCTGCGTTTGATTCGGCTCTATCACCATCTGATTTATATCTTCCACTGACTTTTGCCAAGTTATCCTTGAGGCCTCCAAAAAAACAATGCCTCCATGATTAACATGTATAACTTCTTCAGATGAATCTAGTTAATGACCCTGCTTATTAGGTAACACTCGCCTTGATGTCTTCATGACACTATATTGTGGTCTCATTAGCTACCAGTTGATGATATTATCCAGAAGGCATGGTTTGATACTATTGATGAAAATTGCTCCTGCTCATACATGATAGCTTACAATTTTCTTTTCCAGCAAAAGTACCATGCAGATCCTACTGCAACAACAAATTTTACAACATTTGCCTCCATGAAAATTTAACTTTACCTCCCGTGAAACCTTCGAATGAAGAATTCTAGCATTTGTTGTGTCTCGTGTTGTCTTCGTGACACTATATTGTGGCCTCATTAGCTACCAGTTGATGATATTATCCAGAAGGTATGGTTTGATACTATTGATGAAAATCACTCCTGCTTATACACGATAGCTTGCATTTCTCTTTTCCGGTTGCCTCCATGAAAATTTAACTTTACCTTCCATGAAACCTTTGAATAAAGAACTCTAGCATTTGTTCAAATTATTGGCATGATCAGAACAAATTTATGTCTCTTGTGTTTGACTTTTCCACTTGTTACATATGAATTCCTATATGTACAGCTCTTTCAATATTGCAACATATCCGCTAAAAGTTCTTCGGGTTGAAATCACTTGTCCGTATAATACTATAAAACACCTATAGGATCAATTATAAGATAGATGCATGAATGCATTCTCTCAGACTGGCCTACATATATCAAAATTGATAAGCCTAGAGTATGGAAATCAAACTCCCTCGTAACATAACAGGCTTGAAGCTCTTTGCCTGTCATAGAAGCAACAAACAAAATAGCTTCTGTATAGATAAGAAAAATGTCCAACATAGTAGAAGATGGGACACAAACACGAAAAGCGATATAACATTCTTTGTCTATCACCCTATAAAGTGAATCTAAGTGTATGAATGCGTGAGAGCAAACTATAGAGAAATCTGGATAACTTGTTTCCCCATTGTGTACGAGGTGGGTTATGCTGCTGGCTGCTTGCCCATGCCCCGATCTCATAAACTCCAATGAGGGAGAGATTCCATTCATACAATATTCGAACAATGCTTTATATTCAAGCTAGGTTAAACTTCCAACTGACATTTTTTACTTGGGATGGAACTATCTCAGAAGATGTCTAGTTGACTGCTTTGTGTGCATCAACTAATCATGTTGCCATGCCATATCATATTTATTTTGGTATGAAGAACATAATTTGTATGTCTATGTTCTGGTTAATTATGATTATCTACGAAACAATTACTATTCTTTTAAACCATTTTACTTGTGTACTACTATACTTTGTTGAATGCTTCACAATTAAGGTTGTCAGATCGACATCCTATCTAAGAAGGATAAAAGGGTCATTGATCGGATTGTATGATCAGGGCATAGGATCCTAACTTTCAGTATATTTATTTGCATCATTTTTATGTCATAAATTGCATTATTCATGTAAAAAATAAACAAAAAATATTACATACCAATGAATTATTGAAAGTTGCCTAACCTTCAACAATTCATTAAATATTTAATTATAATGTTTGTTGCAGTATCATAATCAAATTTTTATTTATCAAACTCTTATAAAAGATGATATTAGAAATAACTAACAGGATATAGGATCACACTATAGGTTGATAAGATCCTAGCTCAATTAAGATTCTAGTAGAGAGTTTGATCTTTTAGGCCTATCCTATTACGTGGATAAACTTGACAATCATTCTCGCAATTGATCTCAGGGCTGCATTGGATAACTACTCCTCGGAGATGAAAAACCTAGCAGAATGTTTGATGGAAATCATGGCTAAAAACTTAGGACTTGGCACGGATGTGGTGACGGAGAAGTTTAAAGTTGGCATTCAGTCAATCAGATTCAACTACTACCCTCCTTGCGCCCAAGCCCACAAGGTGTTGGGTTTATCCCAACATTCTGATTCTGATCTAATAACATTGGTTCTCCAAGTCAATCAAGTCCAAGGGTTGCAAATAAAGAGAAGAGGGGAATGGGTCCCTGTCCGGCCTCGTCATGGTGCATTCATTGTTAACCTAGGCGACATATTTGAGGCAAATCTCAATGTGTTTTATTTCATATTGGATTATTGTAATTTCTCACAGGGAGTAATAGTTGATCTTTTCTTTCATCCAGATATATAGCAATGGTAGATACAAGAGTATTGAGCACAGGGTTGTAGTGAACACTGAGACGGAACGATTGTCCATAGCAACATTCCACAGCCCCAAGTCCGATGCCGTGATAGGTCCGCTGCAGGAGATGGTCGGAGGAAGTGGTGCAAAGTATAGAAGTGTGGACCATGAGAGCTTTTCGAAGCTGTTCTTCTCTTCAAAACTTGATGGGAAGAGCTTCTTGGATTCCATGAGATGTGAGTCATGAAACAACAGATGTTTTGATGTAATGAACTAGATTTAGTTTCTGAGCAGGATGAAGGTTTAAGTTATCTGTCAGAATGTTTCATTCTCATTCCCCAAACAATGTTTGCAAAAAATATCTTGTAGTTGTGGGATTATAATGTTTTGCCCTTAGCGCTAACACCATTTGGCTTTCTAACAAAAGCTGATCATACAGTGCAGTGGTAAAGAACAATAAGAAGTAACATGAATCCTAAATGAGACAAATATTCTAAAGATTGAATTCTGAATTTGTATAAGTTGTATTTTAAATTTATCCAATAGATGAATTAGGAAAAGACCGTCCTATAACTCACTCCTCTCTCCCTTTTTACAAAACAAAAATATGGCTTAAAGCAACACTAACAATAGCACAGTAAAGAATTAATTTTTTTAAAAAAGTATTTTGATACATAAAGCCCTCGTTAATACGAAGTCTTATGAAAGAATGAAATTATATTGAATGTATTTTATGCAATCTTATCGTAGGGTTATTTGTGCGATTCAAATACGATCATAAGTTTTTATTTATCCAAATTAAAAACTGTAATGTTAAATTTAGAGATGATTTAATATATGCAATCATGATTTTTTTAATAGATATTCCAAATATGAAAAAGCCTTCTTAAAAGCCGAGCCTATCTTTAACAATTATAATACTTTTAAAATACTTAATTTTCTTAAAAATTTACAATAAAATTTTGAATAACTCTTTAAAAATTAAAGAATTTATAAATGTTTTTAAATTTTACATAAAATATTTAAATCGATTGTTAATTTTTCAAATGTCACCTCATCTTTCCATGTACGTGTGTTCTATGGCCAAAAACATCCTGCCCTTTAAACGTTGGTCCTAATGGTCATTAAAAGTGCAAGTAAGTGGACTTATAAAAGTTGCTAGTTGACCAAAACCCAAACATTCAACTATTAGACTCAAATAGTGTAATATTGCCTTATCTAGATTAGCCTAAGAAAAATCTATATGGCGTTAGTAATTTCTAAATTGACCTAATAGAGAACTAGGTTGGCCTATATCTAAATAGAAAGTTTTATGGTACTACTACCTTTTAGATTGACTTAGTTAGGCCAACCTACTAAAAGCTTGAGTTGGCCTATCTATTAGTCTCTCATGAGTTTTTAACATTTAACAAATATATTTAAATCAATGATTTATTTTTGATAAGTTTGTCGAATACAATTGGATCAATGTATCTTCAAATACAATTTTGTAAAAAGTAAAATTCGTCATTCTGATAATCTCTCTAGATAAAAAGATCTTCCTATATACTATTAATCTTTCGTGTAAATAGTCTACCTAAAATAAATCAAAAATTATGTAATATATTCATTTGCCTTTGCCTTGATATGATGATGCATAGTCTTCTCCCTTGATGATATCTTTGTCAAAATGGACATTATCACTTCAATCAAACTTTGATATAACCAATAGACTTGAATTAACTAATAATATAATTAAGTTTACAAATGTAAGCCAATATCATTAGTTCAAATATATAATTTAATCCTATTGTTATATATCAAAAGAGGAGTTAGATTGTAGTAAAAGGTAAAATTTATCATCCCAATGACCTTATACGGTTGATCTCATGACCATCTATGAGGAGGTAAATCGAAAAGTTGCAGTTGACCACTACGAGGCTTCACAGAAATTCAATCCTTGCTCACTGCAACAAGTCTGTCCCGTAGTAACCAAATCAACCATATCTCAGGACTGTCAAAAGAGGAGTTAGAGAAACCAACAAAGGTAGGGTTTGTTGTTGAGGGGTTAACAATGTAGTCATACAGTATGGTTTAGTAATTTAATAATTCTTGGGTTTATTATTGCTTTGGAAATGAATTTCTATGATCTAAACACTATTGTGAATGTGAGATGATTGTAGAGAATTTGATGATTCAAAGGCGATGATGGTCGGTGGAGATGAGGTATTAATTTGTTTCGACACAAATATCTTTAGAATAATTGCTCAGCATATGACAAGAGATGCTTACTTATGATTGAGGTGAGAACATGGTGACGATGACTATGGTTGATAAGTTGCATCTAAAAAAATTTGATGTTCATCCATGGCCTTACAAAGTTTTTTAGTTTAAGGAAAAAATTGTAAGCTAAAATTCTTTACTCAAGACTTTTGAGAAGTAAGTGTTGAGGAAGAATTTATTTTAGTGGCATCCAAATTCAAGGACAACAGATAAGATATAACTAGGGAAGTTGCTAAATTTCTTGACGAGTTCAAGTCATTGATCTCGTTCTAGAGGCCGTTCTTTCAATTTGACTTACTGCTGGATGTCTCCTAAAAGACCATGATGAATTGCAAAAAGTGGAGGAGTTATTTAAAAAGGGTTGATCCAAATATCCATTCTTGCTCCTTTGCCGCCAAAGAAGAACAAAGCATGGAGGGTGTGTATTGATAGCCAAGCCACCGATAAGATCACCATCAAATAATGCTTTCCATTTTGAGTTAATTTGGAGGGCCTCCTTGATCAACTTATTGTTAGAAATGTGAATGGAAAGAGGGTGGAATGGATGAAATTAAAGACCTTCATTATGAATGAGATTTTAGTCACTTCATTGTTAGTTTATATATATTGTTATCCAAGTATGTATATTATGAATATGTAAGGGGAGAGACTCTTTCTCTTGAATGAACCAATAGAATCCGTAATCATCGATTGAAACAATTGGCATTTCATGGTTGGTGAATAAAAAGCTTTTATTCAACCATTTACTGCCGTAGAGGAATGGAGCTACTATATAAGGAGTCTATTACCACAAACAACAAGAGAAGGTAGAAACCTCCATCCATTGTGATTCCTCAATTTTTCCTTTCTATCGTGCATCTTTCGCTCGACAAACTACTCGTGATAGCTTTTGGGTACCATCTTAGTTTGTCGCAACCACTAGTGCTTGCTGGAGATTGTGATTTTGTCGTTTTATCCTGGAAATAAACGACCCACAAAAATATCGAAGTACCCGTCGGAGGTGGGGTGGACCTATTTTAAGGAATCTACGTTGAATGCATGCCTTGACTTCTTTATTTCCGATCACTCAAAAATTCACTCGAACTTGGGATTGCTTCCCAAGTACTCAATAATGCTCTCTCGACTCAATGCATAAGAAGTGGCAACCCACTCAACCAACTTAGTAGTCGGGCAATGGGTCCACTCAACGTCACTTGGAAGGTACTCGAGTACTCGACGGGAGTTCTCGGGCGAACTAGCACTCGGGTGACAATGGTAGTCAGGTGACATTCTCCCAGACTAGATTTAGTAGTCGGGAAACCAGTCTACTCGGCTAACTCAATATTTGGGTGACTTAGCACTCTGCAAGCTCGACCGACCCAACACTTAGCCGCTCGGCTGACTCTACTATCAGCAACTCGAATCTCAACCTACTTGGCTAATGGAACTCGGCGTCCCTCTCGGGAAGCACTCAGAGCAGCTCGATTGAACTAGGAGCCTACCTAACAGCTTGAGATTATCTGCTCAAGCCACTCAATAGATAAGTTGAAGTTCAATTTCGATTTCAATTCAACTATTTCCCCTCTATCTCTCGCAACAAGATTGTCAAACAATCTTAAAATAAATTTAGTTTTGTTGAGATGGTCATGGAAAGTGTTGAGGTGCAACAGACTCATCATGTGAAGGCCCCCTGTCCCAATTGGAAATGTTATAATCAACCATGGGAAAAGCCAAAGAAGTTCATTGGGTTGAACTTCAAGCAGTGGCAGCAGAAGATGTTGTTCTACTTGATCATGCTGACTCTAACTCAGCACGTGACCAACGAACCTCCTAAGTCGGCTCAAGATGCGACTGATGTCTAGACCCGAGGCATGGACTCATTTTGAGTTCTTATGCCGAAACTACATCCTCAACTATCTTGCCGACTTTCTCTATGTTGTGTATAACATGATGAGAACGGCTAAAGAGCTATAGGAGTCCTTGGACAAGAAGTTAAAAAAATCGAGGACGCGGGGGCTAAAAAGTTCATCGTGGGTTGATTCTTAAACTATAAGATGGTTGATTCCAAGACGGTGATTAGCCATGCAAGTTTGGGAGCTTTAGGTGATCCTGCATGATATTCACTTAGAAGAC
>JBBMKF010000059.1:4188152-4206412 GCA_037834155.1 Curcuma caesia
GAATGAGCTACCGAGCCCTCTCCGATCCTATCCGGTCCAGAGAACGAGTTATCGAGCCCTCTCTGACCTAATCCGGAGAACGAGCTACCGAGCCCTCTCCGATCCTATCCGGTCCAGAGAACGAGCTATCGAGCCCTCTCTGACCTAATCCAGAGAACGAGCTACCGAGCCCTCTCCGATCCTATCTGGTCCAGAGAACGAGCTACCGAGCCCTCTCTGACCTAATTCTGTAATCGATCAATCTGAATATGAACTTAAATCGTTGTCAATATCAAAATAACAATCAGGACAAAACTGCATCAACATTACTTGCTTTCAATGTATTTCTCATTCTTTTAAAGACTTTTGTAAGAGATTTCTTTATCTCCTAAAGGATCTGAAAAGGAGAAATATAATACGATCAAATAGACTCACCTAAAAAGTCATAGGCCACGAAATAGGAATTGAGAATTTCAAACCACATAAATATTAGTGTGTTAGAATTTGATTTTATATTATTTGTTTACGCTACACTAACATATTTAATTGACCTTGCTAAGTATTAGCGAGAATAAAATATCATAATTTCATGTTATCCAGACGATCCCAACAAGACTTCTCTCGGTTCGATCGTCATCGATCATCAGCTAGTACCGAAGACGATGACGCGACTCGTGGCTTCTGAAGCCATCCAGACGAGAGCTTGGCGTGGATCACCAGTAGAGGCGGGACTTCGACGAGGACCGCTCGATTGATGCCAACACTATTCAACGTCATCATCTGCGAGGTACGCGTTTAGAATAATTTATTATTCTGTAAATTTTAATTTCCTGTCATGCCTTGTACATGTTATTTTCTATTTTATATGCGTGTGCACCGGGACGATCCCAACAATTAGGTCATATTTAGATTAACCTTTAGTCAAACTGATCAGACCTAGGTATATTATCAAATATCAAAATTTTGAGGATAGACTAGTGCTCCTTTCACCAACAATATCTTCCTTTTTTATATTTGACAATATCTTAAGTTGAATCTCGATTAGAATTTAATAATCTAGGAGAAATATATATTTTTAGCTTAAGTTCATTTTCCTCCTTTTCATACATCAAAAAACTTGTTATATTGCACCAACAATTATGGTATGTCCTATGATCACAATTTAGTTTTGACAATTCTTGAAAGACCATAGTAGATTTTAAAATAATTCTTAACATAACATTTAAAATAATTTTTCAAATTATTTTCAGAATAATTTTTGAAAAGATTTTTCAAAATATTTTAAAATAGTTTTTAAGAGAATTTTTAAAATAATTGAGTTTGAAAAACTAATTATTATCCTTTTAAATCAAGATCTCTCCTTTACCTGACACGTCCTTAGGGCTCTTTGTTAACCACAAAAAAATCTCCTTATGTATTTTAGGATTTGACCCAAATCAAAAGGATAATTTTAAAATAATTTTGAATATGAATTTGAAATGGTTTTCTAAGATTTTTAAAAAATTTATAAAAAATAATTTTGAAATAGTTTTGCTTTATTGATTTTGGACCTCCTCTTTGATTTTAGACTTTCTTAGGGCTCCTTGTTACCCACAAAGTAAACTCTCTATCTATCTAAGAGATTAATCCAAGTCAACAGAACAAATATTATGATTTTTAATTTTTTTTAAAAAATATAAATTTTAATTGAACTTTCAATTTGTACATCCCTCTAAATCTGACACTTTCTTAGGGCTCCTTATTTACTACAAGACAATCTCTCTATGTGTCTTAGGGGTTGTTCCAAATTAAAAGATCAATTTATAAAACATTTTATAAACATGAGTTTTCAAAAATATATTTTCAAAGATATTTTCAAGTAATTTTTAAAATGTCTTTTAAAAATAGAATCTTTCAAGGGTAATCTCCCCCTCAACTAGATACTTTCTTAGGACATCCTTGTTGAACACAAAAAATTTCTGCCTATGTGTCTAAGAGTTTTTAGACATAGTGTCAAATATTTATATTTTTAAAAATTATAATATAAGTACACACAGCAAGCATGAATCTCAAGTAATTATTAATTTTTTAAAAATAGTTTTAAGAAAATAATTTTAATAATTTTTAAAAAAAAATTTCAAAATTTTATACTTTAATTGTCCTTACCATCTCACTCATTTTAAGTGTCTCAGTACATGACATACGGGGTTACCTTATGGATTTTGTGAGATGTTGTGTCAATTTTATCTTTATTTATTTAAGTTAATTCTATTGAGTGTTTGACTTTATGTTAGATTTAGGTTTAACCATCAGTTGGTTAAGTCCATATTTCAAAAATCGACTTCCAGGTCATGGCGAGGTAGGGGTCTTCTTGGTTATCAGAATAACGACCACTTCCTTAGATAAAAAATTTTTTAAAAATTATGACTTTAATCAACTTTTTAAAAAATCCTAATTTGACTACTCTAGAATGTGGCGAGGTAGCTTCATTTAGGTTGACTTAGCTAAGCAAATCAAACGAGGTACTCCTTACTACATTTGACTACCTAGACTAAGCTTTCCTGATGTAATATCATCTCGCCCCAACCTAGTACTATGTTAGTAAGTGTCAACCAACCATTTATCCTTAATTAACCTTTTGAGCTTAAGCAATAAGTAAATATAATGACATGACATTTATGTGCATATAATGTAAAGCATATGCATGTACGTGATAAGTATACATGAGTTAAATAAGTCAAATAATTTTTAATTTTTAATAATATATCAAATTCTTGATTTGATACATTTCGTATGGATCCGTAAATGTGTTAACCCACTTTGATATATTTTAAATTTTATTATATTTTTATTTTATTTGATAATATTTTAAATTAGTTTCCTAATTATAAGTATTTTATTATAATTAAGTTTATATATTTTAATTATATTTATTTAAATTTTTAATTTAAAATTTTCTTTTAATTTTTAATTTATTTTGAACTTTCAAGGTTGAAGATTTAATTTTAGATTTAAATCAACTTATATTCTATAATTAAATTGAACTAGATGATAATTAATTTTATTTTTTAAATTTAACTTGCTAAAATTTATACATACTTAAATTTTAGTATTTAATTTTTAATTTTTAGAATTATTAATTATTTCATAATTAAATGATATATGATTGTAATTAATGTTATTATTTAATTTTAAATTTTTAATATTTAAATTTAAATGATTATTTTTAAAGTTTAATAATTTATTATAAGAATTTTAAGATTTAATTTTAAATTTTTATCAGTTAAATTATTAATTTTAGTATTTATCATGTTATTATTAGGATTATCTTGATTTTTTAATTCTAAATTATTAATTAAATTTGAATTATTCTTATTAATTTTATCTTAATTGATTGAATTATTATTAATTTTTAGATTTATTAAATTAATTAAAGTTGAATTATTTAATTATGAGTTATCTTGGTTGAATTGGTTAAAGAATTGGTCCATATTTTTATTTATTTGAATTAAATTTAGATTAGTTAAATTTAAATGATTAATGATTGAATTTTTTAAATTTAAATTAGTCAAATTATAATTTAATTTGAATTTATCAATTGAATTTGTCAAGTTAAATGAATTTTCATTAACGATAATATCTAAGTTTGAATTTTTTTAAAAAATTACTATCATTATTAATTTAAATTTCAAAATTAATTGATTTTTTTAATTAATATTATTAATTATTTTTAATTTTAAATTTTTTGAATTATTTAAATTGATTAAATTATTTAAATTTAAATTAGTGAAAATAGATAATTTTAAATTTATCAAATTATTTAAATTTTTATTAGTAAGTTTGAATTAATCAAATTATTTAAATTTGAATTATTTAAATTTAAATTTTTTAAATTTTTTAAATTAATTAAATTTAAATTTTTTAAGATTGAATTTTTTAAAATTTATTAAATTTAAATTTTCTATATTTAAATTTTTAAATTTTTAAATTTATTAAATTTGAAATATTTAAATTTTTAGATTTTGAATTAGTCAAATTAATATTTTCTAACTTATCTAAATTTGCAAAAATAAGAACTCTATCGTGTAAACTCCTGGGGGCATTTTCATAAATAAATAAACTTATCAGAATCCCATCCTCTAATTTTGATTTTGCCTTCGTGTTCTCCTAGCATCGATTATTGTAGTGTCCGTGGATTTGGCACTTGAAGCACGTGATGTGCTCTTTGTTCCTTCGGGCTCATGACATTGGTTACTTCTTTGCCACTGGTGGTGTCATCCGAGTCTTATGAGTAAGATATTGTTTTTATAGTGTCTTCTCTCCCTGCACTTAAAACATATTATGTGAAATTTAAAATAAACTTTTAAAATTGTACCTTTCTCCCCCTCGATCTTTACTGTCTTGCCCCTATGGCAGTTAGTCATATCGAGAGTAGGTCTGCTCTAATACCAATTGTAGGACCGATGGGCGCGCTAGAGGGGGTGAATAATTCTCGTCGTTTTTGTTCGTTCGTTTGTTACTAACACAGAAACTTAGCAATGGATTAGATAAAGAAACAGGGGACCCACGGATTTACTTGGTTCCTAACCCCAGGGTTAGTACGTCCAAGACCTATGCACGAGAAGGCGCCCGTCCTCTAATGGTCTCCTTTCCGAACTTTTATCTAGAGGCGAAGAAATCCATCATATAGTCCAATAATAACAAAGATAAATTGCAAGACAACAAGACTTAAAAGAATTAACCAAATCTCGACTAGATCGATCCAGAAGTTCTGAGTGCAGTGCATCCTTCCTGGAGATTCTCAAGTCGCACGAGCCTAGCTCCATTTGCGTTCAGTAGCACCATATGATGAAGAATTAGGAGTATTGGTGATCTCTCCTGGTGTCGATCGTATAAGCCATATAAAGACCTTTCCGGGCGCTTGGATCCCTTTCCGGACGCTTGGGTCCCTTTTTGGGTGCCCCAAATCGATCCGATACGATCCGATTTCATCGGTATTTTGTCGAGGTCAATTCCACCTGATTCGAGTGTCTAGAACACATAGGGGTGCCTGGATCGCCTAGGCACCTGGATCTGCCCTAGTCCAACCATCCAGACCTCATTAGGCCGCCAAGACTGTTTCGGGCGCCCGATTTTAATAGGGGCTCTCAGAATCAATCAATCAATTTTGACCCAAGTTAACTGCTAAGTTTGGTTCGACTACTTCTGTTTGCTCCTCTTATATTTCCTCAGTCTTGTTTCCAACTCCTAGTTCCTACAAGATTAGCATACAAGCAAACAAGCAACCTAAGCTTAACTGTAGTCCATCTGACCTACTAGGTTTACCTAAGTCTTACCCTGTAGGTTTAACCTACTAAGCTTACCCGTGCTTAACTTCCCATTAAGACTAGTCACTTTCATAAGTAGACTTCTCACCTGCAAAATATCCAATCAATTTTGAGCTATTTGGACTTTTTTTTGCCTACCTCCAGTTAGGACTAGTCACTTCCACAGGCAGACTTCTCAAGCCTACTAAACATTCAGTCAACCTTGACCTGCTTGGACTTTCCTTGTCCAGTTTCATTCACCAAGACTTCCTGCCCAGCCTCCAACCACGACTTCCCGTTCAGCTTCACTCACCAAGTCTTCCTTGCTCAACCTCCAACAAGGACTTCCTTTGCCTAACCTCCAACTAGGTCCAATAAGGACTTCCTTTGTTTAGCCTTCAACTAGGATTTTTCCTGCCTAGTTTCAACTAAAACTTCCTCTTCCTAACCTCCAATTAAGACTTTCCTTGCCCGGTCAACTTGGCTAAGATTTCCTTGACCAATCCAACTGACTAGGACTTCTTGCTAGTCTTTTGATCAAACTGACCTGACTAGACTTTACTCACATCCAAATATTATGTCCTATTTGGATCGATCCTTGGTCAAACTGACCAGATCTAGATGTATTATCAAACATCAAAACTCTGAATATAAATTAGTACTTCTTACACCAACAATCAGGACATGAAGTAGGATTTGTGATCCTGACCACAAAAAAAAATATTTGTTAGCATTGCCTCCTACTATTTATGTTTGTTTATTACTATTTTGTTGTGCTTACTTTAACATGAACAAACAAAGTACCATATGAATACTAACGAGCTTATTTGGCCTTGCATAAGTGCAAGACAAAATACAAAATTGTATTTGCAAGTTAAGCCATTATTCAGCCATTATTCATACCCTCTAAACTTCTTGTCACATCATCTATCCTCAACAAAAGGTTCTCTACGGGACAAACTTGGCATCCCCTACCTAGTTAACCCTCATCATTCTTTGATGATGTTGACCAAAATTATGAACCCTCGGATTACAATCCATACTTAATCTCTCACAGCTCACTGTCTTCTAGGGCTTCACATACTACATCATCCACAATGATGTCACCCAAAGCTACTTTCACTAGGTTTTCTCCAGTTTGCACAAGACTCCATATCACCAGTTTCCACTAGGACTTCATACGCCTCTGTCTTCACCTATCCGCCCAAAGGCCTATCACTTTTAGGAATTTGCATGCCCAAAGTCCAAGCCTCTAAGGCTTTGCTGATACCACCCAAAAGTCTTGTTCCTTAGGTGAGTGCGCCTATCGGTTTTCATCAATTTGTCCGAAAGTATCAGTTCTAGGTCTTTAACCATCACACGTCTCATGCCATCCTTCAACATCCCATGTACAACATGTCAAGTTTAAAAAAACTCAATGAACATAAATCAATAATTACATGCAAGCTTAACTTAAACTATTTATCCAATATATCAAAACATCTAGGTTGACTTTAAGAGTCATAAGATTAAATCCCATTAGAAGTCTTATATTTCTCTAAGCTTTCCTTTTGTAATTTCTTGTATTGTAATCCTATAACTTATAAAAGGTTTCTCGACCTCTATAGTTTACAAAGAAGGAAAAAGTTAGTAATACTTTTTGAAAGTGATCCACTAATGAATTATAAACCATGGAATATAAATTTAGGAGTTGTTAAAACGTTAAATAAACGTGTTAATGATTGTAAGTATGATTCTTATTTATGTTTTATTTCCACCACTAATTATTTTTGTTACTTAGTATCAAGAACAAGAGTAAGTCTAGAATCACATTTATAAGTCTACAATCACTATTCAATGATCCTATACCATCTTATATAATCCTTTCTTATGTTGTAAATTATTTTTATTTAACATTGAATTTTCTTATTTTTGTGATTGTAAACTCAAATTGTAAAATTTCTCCACGTGAAGATATACAAGGAGGAAAAATATAAAGAAATTCTCAGAGTAACTCACTAATAAATCATAAATCATAAGGGAGTAAAATTAAACATTTTTGAACCACTTTACAAGTCCATGTTTGATTTGCTTTGATTGAGTTCTTTGAATTTTTGCTCGTATTAACGCAATTTGAAACACAAGCAAAAAAGCGAATGACCGGGTTGTTAAGGCCTGGTCCATACTTCGGTTTCAGAGTGCAAGTGATTTTTGTTTTAGGTTGTCACACCAAATGTGGGAAGGTCATGAATATAAAAACTTGTAGTTTTGAACCATGATTATTTTTTGAAAAGAAACTAAGATAATCATAAAAATATAAAGACATTTTAAAAGCAATTGGCCTTAAAAACAAAGAACTCATCTGAACAAGTGACCCAGAAAATGCTCATAAAAAGAATCAGAGTGTTCCTGCATTGGCTTCTCAAATGGCTGTCCCAGACTAAGATATCAAGCATCATACCAAGAGACAAAAGAAACCATAATCATTGCACCATCTTTCGAGGGAAGATGTAAACTTTTACATCCACGTTGAACATATCAGCTAGAGGTTAACTGAACATTCCCAGTATGATATTCAATCCAAACAGCTTCTTTATTTACTTCCACTGCCGGTTATTGCTAAATGACATCAACGGCTTGCAACAGATCCTTAATATACAAAGTTCAAATAGAAAGAGAAAAATAAATACGGACGTATTTACCTCACTAGAAACTTCTCAATTGATGAAATAAGTTTAGATTCTGGCACAGCCCCAAGAATAGCTTCTTTCTTCTCACCATCTTTGAATATCATCATGGTTGGAATGCTCCGAATACCGTATTGTGTGGTTATGTCAGGGTTCTCATCCGTGTTTAACTTGTAGCATTTGAGCATGCCTTCGTAATCCTTTGCCAATTTGACAATGGTTGGCTCAATTAGCCGACAAGGCCCACACCATGGTGCCCAAAAATCTACAAGCACTGGGATATCAGACTCCAGGACGAGAGTTTGCCATGTTTCTTTAGAGACAGATGGAACTGTGGCACAATTGACAAATTGTTAACTAGTGGAATAAAGATAATTTGAAGGTAAAATGAAAGTTGAGTAAGAAGCATCCTAAAGTTATTGAAATTGTTGCACAATTTGGTAGCCATAAAGATATTGTTAACTCCTTAAAATCATAATGAATTTGATACAAATTGGAAAAAAAAACACCTTGTGTCATGTATCAGGTAAAAGGTAATAAAAGCATAGCGATGCAGCTTAACTTGGGAGATGCAGAACAAACGTGATCCTTGTGGTAAGTGAGATTGCGATTTAGGAGCCCAACTCAGGCTTGCTAGGGGTTTAACAATTATATCCAACCTGAGTTCATTCATGTCCATACATTAGTTTGAGATTGACTTGATCTAACCCAACCTAAACTAATGTGGCTGCATATTGTTGATAATTTTAGGGACAAAATATCACTTAATAGTCAACTTACATACTTAGAAAGACCAAGGTTGTGATTCCTTAGAAGGCAGAGACTGTGTGTTTGTCGTTTTCTTTTACTTCACCCAAATAGTGAAAGAAAGAATTGAAATTGGCAAAAAGATGCTTGCAATAAAGGAGAGGGAACTGGAGGTGCAAAGGAGTGTCAGTGCCATGATCAAGAGGGTCAACATGAAGAAGTGACAATTTAAGGATGAGAACTATCAATACTTTTTCAGCAAAAGGTGGAATCCGCCACCCCAATGGTCTTACATGGTTGGCCCCATGACCATCTGTGAGGAGGTAAATCGGAAAATTGTAGTTGGCCACTACGGGGGAAGGCATTGCCTCGGCTTCCCCGAGATTCGATCTTTGTCCACTTCGGCAAGTCTGCCCCGTCATAACCAACTCAAGTATGGAGAACTATCAACACCTCCAGTGGCAAGGAGGTTCTCTATGTAATAATGGATCATCATCAATTCTTTTCCATGGGGACCAATGGTGACATCCAAGGAAAAGTTCGGCATCAAAGAAAAAGAAGAGGAAAAAAGACATGTAGAATTTATTCTCACTCATTCCCAACTCCTTTCCCTTTTTTTTTCTTCCCATCATCAACCTGATCACTTCCTCAAAATGCACGGCAATTCCCCCTATTCACCCCTCCAACAAATAAGGTATGGATAGGAGCATGGACACAATGACCATATAAAATTTACAGAAAAGAAAATTAATCATTTGATCAACCAAATGACATCAAATGTTTGCTACAGTCAAATATAATAGAAAAAAAATGAAACACCTAAGTACTACTCTTCATACTATCACATTGACACAGCCACATAAGACTACAAAGAATTCACAAGCTTTTGAAATTTAGCATCTTTTTCTAATCCTCTAGCAGCATGAAAGTACCTTGAGCATAATTTTCAAAATGCCCCAAGACTTAACTGGTTTTTCTAAATGTGTCCTGAGCTTCTATTATTGTCAAAAATGTCCCCAAAGACTTTGTATTTCATTTTCAAATGCACCCTCTCCATTACAACCTATCAGGCATCATCTTGATGTCGACATCAAAAGAACATTCCAAGCCATGGGCAAGCATCGCGAACAGCTGTTGTTCACATGCACAGCATCTATTGACAAAGGCAAGGACAAGCCTACCATGTGATAGTCAATATCAGCGATCATGTCTTTAAAGGTTTCCTCCACGAGTCTCGATGGTGGCAGCCACTCCAATGATGAAAAGGAAAGCTCCACAGAACATCTCAGAGCTGCACCTGCAAAGCTGTTTCAGTTGCACTTCCTCATCGCAGTCAATGCTGCCACCATCAAAGCTAGTGATCATATAATTTTTTCTTGCAGACTGGTTGGAAGCACTAATTTCAATAACCAAATAAACTGATCAATCATCTAAATGCTTTGTTGTAGAAACATGTCCTTAATTTATCTTACTTCCTTTAATTACTTGTGGCGATTATATTTTTTCCTTTCTAATCACCATTTCATGATGATACTGTCTCATCTTCTTCCTTGCCACACTTTGTTGCTGTTCAATCACCATTATTTCAACACTAGTCATGATTTTTTGGACCTCTCCTTTCTAAACAGAGAAGGGGAAACACATGATTCAATGTAAATTAGTTAAACTCCACGTCGCCCCACAGCCTCTCCACTCCATCTCTAAGTCTGCCATGAAGTGTGTGGTCCACACACATGCTGAGATGCCAGCTTGAAGCCAAGGGTAAGCTCAGCTCCAACCTTGCCATCATTGTGGTAGGTCCTGCTCATGCTCAACACCCTAGCTCACTTGTGACGCCTTCATTGTTTCCACCACAAATAGTGGTCGTGTTCTCCGGTGGTGGCTAAGGGTTGTCTCGTCAAGTCACTGCATGCTTTGCATAGCACTCAATAACCATCACAATTTTTCCCAATGATAATTGCTGCCTGCAAATCTCAGACTGAGGCACCTTCGCGGCAGCACTCACTCAGCCGTCCACAGTGGTCTATGTTACTGCCCCTGTTGCCCCCAGTCTTGCCGTCACTACCTTGTCACACACGATGCTAAGATCTCGGAGCTAACAACCTTAGCACTGCCCAACCTTTGTGAGCTCAACAATCACTAGCCTTCCTGAGCTCGGTAACCACCAATACACCATCAGTTGTGGTCCTCTATGGTAGCAGCCCTATAAATGCTGCACATGCGCTTCTTTTTACTCCTCTGAATTAGGTTGTAATAGGTTGTAACAGAGAGGAGACATTTTGAAATGAAATAGAAAATTTTAAGCGGCATTTTGACAATAATAGAAGCTTGGGGACATTTAAAAAACTAAATCTTAGGCGCATTTTAAAAATTACTCCTGCCTTGATGAAACATTACGAATTCCAGAAATAATGTTTTGAATAACAGATTACTAGTTCATAAAAATGATAAATCTAAAATCTTATAACATAAAATCCACCATGATTTCTAAATCATTCAAGAATAACAACCGTGAATGTTGGAATAACAATCATTTTTCCTTAATAAGTATGTGTGAGAGAGGTGGTCCTACTTTTAACGTGAGATAGTTCTAATTATTAGCTAAGCTAGTAAGAAATCAGGTAACTGCAGTAAAAAAAAAAGTATTGGGATTAAAAGGATAATTTGTAAACTTTATGTGCAAGAAAATAACTTTTCAATTTACCTCCATCTTGGAGATCTCAATCATTTGCATAAAGACTTTGTATCTTCCTAAACAATTGATTATGTGTTCTAGGCTACTCATTTCATGTGTAAATAGGTACCACGGCAAATAGTTTTGAGCAAAGACAAAAAGTAATGCAAACAAATTCTTCCTTGTACTATCTTCCTTATCCCGCTATTTTTTGCTAAGTGCCAAATGCAACAAATTTCGTACTCAATGCAATGTTGATAAGTTTGACCTCCATGTTATTCTACACATCAAAACAAAATTCTCATCTTTAATGGTGAATATTTTGACTATTAGTGTAATCAAGTACAAACTATCTTCATTTGTCAAGACTTTTGGGAGAATATATCGAACTTATATGCATATCCACCATCATCAGAAGATGCTACAATAGATTGGACGGCAGAATAATAAGAGGAATACAAGAAGAACATGAAAAATAATGCTTCCTGAAGATGAAGTCACTCTGGAAAAAATTTGACAACATACAAATGAATGAAGGTGAATGCATGCGAGCTTTTCTTACTAGGTTTACAAAATTATCAATCAAATTAGAAGTTTTAGTGAAACAATGATAGAAAATTTGTTCAAAAAGGTTCTTATAAGTTTTCCTATAAAATATGACCATGTAGCACTGTGATGGAAAAGTCAAAAGATTGTTTATTTATATCTCTTCAAATGTACGAGGAAGGCATGCCCTCTAAACAACCCCTTAAGCAAGCATTCCAAACAAATAAGAGAAAAGAGGAACTCTAAATAAAATTGTTCAACAATTCTCACTCTGTCTAGCCACGAGTTTTTTCTATCAAAACCGTAACATTGTAGGGGATATTAACGTTCAAGCTGTTGATGACTTCGATGTTAGCCATAAATATAGTTGGTGCTATAGGATGATGATAACAGATCAACTTGATAGGACCTCATGTCCGATGATCACTTCGAGGGAATTGATCCATAATAATCAAGTAATCTGATTAATTAATTTTATTGTTTGCTTATGATTCTATACATCGGCATATAAGAGTATCTTGTCAACATAAAATTATTAATAATACTAAACCTAATGATCTAATCTAAAGGATAATATTTTTGGAAAAGAAAATTATTAATTTCTAATAAAAATAAACTTAATGACCTAAGGATGATTTGAATATGTATATTGGGGAATCTTATCATCTTTGCCCACCAGTATTGTAAACCAAAGATCAATCAACCCATTTAATTAACAAATCATGAGGCAGCAGGAGATCTAACTCTTTCAGGACAACGAAAAGTCAACAAAAGCAGGCAGAGCGATGTACGAAACGGGATCTAACCAAAATTCAGCTGGACAAAGAACACAAACTATTACGCTGCACTGTCATATCGGGGGCCTCGCAAAGAACGTTTTGGCGGCGTGAAGCCTTGGAGACGACCTTCTGCGCCTTCGGGTGTGAGACCCTCGCAAACCGAGTCGACATCCGCAGGCCCCGGAAAGAGGGGAGACGCCTCGTCGATGGGCAAGCCAGGGAAGAGCCAGCTGGGGCCATCGCTGCAGCAGCAGGCGTCGGCGCAGGCAGGCGGTGCAGCGCCATGGATCGGACGGCGGCGGCGGTCATCGAGTCGAGATTAGAGCTCAAGAAATGGGGATCGAGTCGAATGCGGTGAATGTGGTTTGTTTTGGTAGTCGGTGAGGGAGCTACTTAAATACTGAATAGGCCCTGGGCCACGTCCTCGGCTCCCCTTCGCCGCCGGATTCATTATTTTTGGAGAATTATAAAATATATTTAATACTTTTTTAGTTTTTATTTAGATTTATAATATTATTAATTTTATCGTATACTTTATGTTAATTTTTTTTAACCACTATTAAATTTCCATTTTGCATTCCTTAAATTCTATATCATTATTAATGATGAAACCTTTTAACTTTTTATACTCTCATTTTGTCTGTAGTAGGCATTCGTGTCTCTAATTTTGGATGAAAATTAAAAGAATAATATTTATTATATTTTATTAAAAAAATGTTTTTTAAAAATAAAATAATATTTCATCATATTTTTATTTTAAAAATATTATTATTCTAACATTGTAGCAATATACTTTAATGTCTAGCCACCACGGCTATAGATATTACAAGGTATTAAAGTAAATAGACTTAACTTAATCAAGAGTATTACATATTTAATTTTGTTATATCAAAATATTTTTTACCACCTTCATTAAAATTACTTAAACTTTATTAAAATCATTTTAATTTTATCAAAAACACTTTAACACAACTGTAGCAAGTATACTTATAATTGTTATAATATGAAATAAATTATAGCAATTAGTTTCATAATAAAATTATTTTAAATTAATCAAAATTACAACAAATAAAGAAATGTTATATTAAAATATTCTTATCAACTTTGAAAAATTATTCAAACTTTATTAAAATTACTTTAACTAACTAAAATTAACTTAACACTATTATAACGGTTAGGACTACATCTGTTATAAGTTGTAGTAATTACTATAATATATGTTATAAGTTATAGTAACTACGATCATAGTTATTACAATTATATTAGCTATGAGCATTATAACTATTACAATAATTTTAAATTTATTTAACTAAGTTGGAATTAATTTAATCAATTTTGAATAATTTTGACTAAATCGATAAAGAGTATTGTGATATAATATTATTCTATATGTTATAATTTTGATCACGTTAGAGTAATTTTACTCCATTTTATACCATCAATCACTATAACTACTATAACAATACTAGAATAAGAATTTCTTAAGATAAAAATATGATAAAATAAAAGGGCATTGTTTTGATGAAAATGATAATAAATGACTCCCTTTTAATTTTTGCCCTTCTTATAATACTATCAATCACACTAAATGACACAAATAATGTTATGCTTGTCAAATGAAATTGGCATGGAATGAATGGAGAGATATTACTAGAAAAGTTTTTTGCCCTTTTTGTTGGTTTCTCCTTTCTTTTTTCATCGAGAGGTATATCAAGTGAATGTACTCTCTCTTAATATTCTTTCAAATCTTGGGGTTAGCTTTCCTCGACTTTAACAATATTTTAAGAGCTTTGTCCACCCTCATCATGTTGTAAATCATAATGAATATTGTGTAGTATTTAGATAAATTAAGATGGTAGAAAAAGATAAATTTGAAACTTTGCATCCACTCTCTCTTAATAGCCTATTGATATAAGCTATCATCTTTATTACTTGCTTTCTTTTCGTGGATGTACTCCTAAAAAGTCACCTTTGAGACTTCAAGTCTTTTAGCCTTATCAATTTGCCATGGGCATCCAATGTCTTATGTTCGTCATCATAGTTTAGGAGTAACAAAAGATAGGTTAATACATGCCACTTTGATCTCATCAATGTGCTAGCTAGCCCCTTGTCTATTGGTGTGCATGAGCTAAGAGGTTGCTTTATCGTATGAAGCAACTTCTTATGATCTAGGAATGTCCTCAAGTTCATTCTTAGTCGAAAAAGTTCATGCCATGGAATGCATTTTCCCCTCGATGATGGAGCAAAGTGATATGTTTCTAGCCATACTAGTCAAAATCTATTACAAAAGAGAAAGCATGGACAATTGAATCTTGAAGTGCCATCGAATGAAACTTTCACCTCCTACTATTTTATTCAATTTCTCAGTGCTCATTGAAAAATTAAGAAATTGTTTGAGTCTTCTTAGCGACTAGGACCCTATCATCCTACACCACCAAGCCTAACTATGCATGGCTAATAAGCTAGTGTAGTGGGGTTGATCAGATAGGTATTTGCTACAAATTGCATACAATGCAACGCCTTTTCAACCTTTCCCTCAAGATTTATTAGACCTCGACAATGACAAACAAATTCGAAAAGCTAGTAAAGTCAAACCTATTAATCCACAGTCATCTCATGACCTTTAACACAAACATATTTGCAGTCAAGGTCATGCTTTCTCTCAAGTCGCATGCCATGGGATGTTTTTCATGCACTAACTAAAAAAGGCATTTGAATTTGAAATTTACAAGAGAGATTCCAAAATAAGTAGTCTCTTTGATCCCTTTATGCATCTAATACATGTAGGAAGCTCTTATTGATGCAATCGACCTTTAAAATTTTGATGTTTATTTGATTAATATGTTTAATGGTGAGTATGGTGAAGGTCGTTGGCCAAGTAACAAGTAGATAAAGGATGACTAGATGTTTGACAGTTAAATGAGAAGTCCTAAGAGGTTAAGGTTGACCTAGGCAAGTGAAAAAAAGTGAAAAGTCCTATCAGATCAAGAGTGACCTAGGTAAGGAAAAGTATAGAAAGATTAACGGTGATCAAATATTTGGTAAGGAAAAGGTACAAGCAAGTCAAGGGTGATCAAATATTTGATAGAAAAAAAAATCATATAAGAGTGAATCTTAATAGTACGAAGTATTGGATGAGTAAACTTTAAGCAAGAGGGAAGTTTAGGAGGAGTGAACTCCAAACAAATAAGCCCAGTATGTCAAATAGACTAAGTACTAAGCTTGTATGTTGTTTGTAATTCTATCTTGTAGGAAGATGGAGCTAGATAAAAACTCAGAGGATTTGAAGACTGAAACATGACTGGAGCACTAGGCCATGTTTGAGTGACCGAAATATGTTCTAGCGATCTGAGATGATACTGAATCTGAGAGAAGTGGTCAACGAATCAGGATTGACGAAGTTCCAAGCGATCGAAGTGTTAGCAAAGCTCTATAAAAGGAAGGTTGAGATGCATGTTTCAAACATCAATCTATTCACATCTACTCTCATTCTATGCTCAAGTTCTTGCCATCTGAATGGTCCAAGAAGTCCTAGGATGAGTGTTGTGCATTCAAGGCTTTCAGATTAGTTCTACTTTTTGTATGTGTTTGCTTTATTATCATATTTATTTTCTTATGTTTTAATTGTTTGTTTTATAAAAACTTTGTAATAGGTTTCTCCATAGTTGGAAGGTGTTCGGAAGAAATTAAAGAGAAAATGGTAGAGGAAGTAGTGCTCAGCTT
Organism: Curcuma caesia; assembly: GCA_037834155.1. Taxonomy (NCBI): domain Eukaryota; kingdom Viridiplantae; phylum Streptophyta; class Magnoliopsida; order Zingiberales; family Zingiberaceae; genus Curcuma; species Curcuma caesia. Next base: position 4,204,552 of record JBBMKF010000059.1, read on the forward strand.
AGCTTGAAACATTCCACTCCTGAGTTGGATCCTACATTTGAAGTGTCTTCAATCAGCCGAGAGAGAGTACGAGGAGACGATGAGGGAGGGAGCGACACTTGATGATCACATAAAGATGACTCTCTTCGTCATTTAGATCATCTCGCTCCTAGCTTGTATGCTTTTACTGAACTACCTTCAGTTGCCAAGACCTCAGGGGAGTTTGTTCCTTTCTTTTCTTTTTCTTACTTTTCTTTATCTTTGTCAATGTGTGCTTGCTTTGCCGTGTTTTCCATTCATACATTTTGTTTGGTCGTGTTTGCACATTGTTCCGTTGTGTCAAGTTTTCCCTATGTGTTCTTTCGTAATGCTTTGAGAATTATAAAAACTTGTTAAATTTGACTATCAAATTTTTGGATTTATTGACATGATTGAAAACTTTGCTTGCATGTGGTCATTAGTGTGGCGATGAAATCTCCCTTGATAGATTGAGCTTGATGATTTTTATTCTAATGAGAATCTTAGCCATGCTTTTTTTTATCCTCTTGTATGTGAGTTGCACTCATAATATTTGACACTCTAGAATTTGCTTTAATTTTTTTTTTTGAGATTACAATAACATAAGTTGCATGAATGTGATGAAGGCAACTTTTCTTATCTATCTTTTGATTTCTTCCCTTATTTTGCTATCATACCAGTGAACATTCCACCTGATGCTTTCATAGGTCATTGTATTTTCTTTGTCATATCTTCTCATTGTCCTTATATTGTCATTGTCATATCTTTATTTTTTTTCCTTTCCATATCATGTGATGAGGGGACATATATGTGTGGGAACATATATGTGTGGGAAGAATGCTTGTTGAAAAAAAATCTCTTTGTGTACTCAAAGTAAAAAGAGAGAGAGAGAGAGAGAGAGAGAGAGAGAAGAAGAAAGAAAAAAAAATCTCAAGCATGTTGTGTGATGCTGAGATAGAAGAACAAAAAAGAAGCATTTCTATGATAAACTCCAGAATAGTAGCGATAAAGCCATTGAAAAAAATTGATGTATCTTTAGTTGACATTATTGTTAGGAGACTCCTATGAGTTGAGATGATTTATGAGATTTATATTTTTAAGATATTGTAAGTGGTTTGTTTGTGTATCATGTTGAGTAGGTACAAAGGAAGTTCAGTGTTGGATGTTTGATAATTTTTTGTGCATATTATTTAAGTGTATTCATCATGTTGATTATTTCAATGCTCTTATGTCTTCTTTGTTTCTCCTCTTGATTTCATCTTGCTTACCTTCTTTATTCTGTTGCTCCATGACATCCATAAATAAGTCCTTTTGATTTATGCATGCATATGTTCACAGTGGTGGAGAAGTACAAAATAAGCAAACATATGGTATTGTAATTTGTTATGAGTAGCATTGACTGTGAGCTCCACCTTCAAGACTGTTTTTGAGAGCTAGAGTATAACTATTTATCTTGTGAGGTTCTATCATGCTTAGTTTATTTAAGTTGATTGAAATCACCATGTTTATTGATTTGTGTAGGAATTTGACTCATGAATGTTGTGACTCTTAAACTTGATGGTCCTAAGTAATTTGCTTTTACTATCTTTGAAGTATTATTAGGGAATTGCATAGGAGATGAGTTTTTGGGTGTATTCTAATTTTGTTTACTTGCCTAAGACATGTAAGAATAAGTGTGAGAGATTTGATAACCGATATTTTGACACATTATTTTGATTCATTTTCTTGATGTTTTAATCCACTCGTATGGTTTATTCGCATTACTTGTCATGTTTTACAAGCATTGATTTATTTAGAGCTTTAATGTAAATAATGACCCGAATGCTTAATTTGATACATATTTTATTTTGTATGGTTAAAGAGA
>JBBMKF010000059.1:4211183-4227447 GCA_037834155.1 Curcuma caesia
ATTGACCTTAGCTAACTAAGGAGCATGTAAGAAAATTTGCCCACCAAGAGTACGAACAAGGGTAGAATAACAAATTCATGAGTAAGATATCAATGTTTAACCCAATTGATCAAGTTTAGTTCAGCTAAATCGAGGCAATAGGTTAACCCAGCATTCAAAGTCCCATTTAGTTTGTCCGAATCCATGACAATTCGGTCAAGCTCAATTTACTTCATGTGTCGAAGTTTATTTATCGCAAACTCACAGCAAGTCACAAGCCGAATTCAGTTGTGCAAATCACATTCTTTTCACACCAAGAAATTTGCTAGTCATCTCCGTAAGTTGAAATGAACTAAAGAGGTCTAAGAGTTACTAAGTCAAGAATGCAAAAGGTGCATTAAAAATTGTCAAATAAATAGGTAAAACCCAAAAAAGAAAAAAAGGCCTACTTGTCAATATCCTTCCCCTTTGCCTAGAGAGCAAAGAACTTCCCATTGTCATTCCTTTTCGGGTAGAGTATCATCCAAGTGGATCCTAACCCCCTAGATTTCTCTATCTGTGACAATCTTTTTATAGGCTAGGGATAGTGAAGACTGCAATCGAGGCTAGGTCTAGGGGGCCCTCGCTCGATAATCCTATTTTGCTCCTCGACATTGGCCAAGAATTGTCAGCACAAACCACAAACTTCCCTTTCTAAACCTCTAATTCAACATGAAGGCCCTAGTTGGTAGGCCCCAAAGGCTTCCTCTCTTTAATTAACGTTTCTTTTGAGTCAGCTGAGAATTAACTTTAATATTCCTTATTCAACATCTCTTTGGTCTTTCTTCGCAACCTGCAACTATAGCCAAAGCTCCGATCCTACATAGTACTTGTTGCCTCCATGAGCTGTTCGAGAGGCTAGTGGGACTTTATTTTCATACTTTAAGCCTAGAACCTATCTATCTTGTCGTCATATATACGAATAAAGATCTTAAAATATCAAATAGCACTAGAGGGGCGGAATAGACAGTCATGTATCTTCTTAAGAATACAAAACCTAATTTATGTGAATACATGTGATCCATATATGAGAGTGATAATAATATGCAATAGGAATAAAAATAAGAAAAAAGAACAAAGTAATACTAAAATTAGGGTTTAATGTGATTAGAAATACCAAAGATGCAAACTATAGAGGAGATGATGTCTTCCTTTTCATAGTATCTTCATGCGAGGCATGTGACAGCGCTGAGGATGACATGGCTGCATGGTATGATGAGGAGGCCAATTGAGCAAGAGCTGGTAATGCCCCACCTGAAAACCACAACGAGTATTAGAACTGCTCAAATAGGTAGAATCATTGACCTATACAACAATCATGCTAAAGATAAATGAATCCAAACACAAGAATTGTAAAAATAAAAAAAAAAATAAAAAAAGGAGAACCAAGCTTGAAACATATTCAATACGTAGTTAAGTATAATTTTCATATATTTTCTCATTCCTAAGGTTTTATATCACTGTGTAAGTTCCAAGTGGTAGGTATATTAAGAGCACACAAGGGCTTCTAGATGGTGTTATGTGGTAGTACAAAGCTAAAGAAAAGCAATAGATTGATAAAGGAAAGCCACTAAAACATTTACTTGAGAAGATATGTGGGTTTTTTTTTAAAAAAAAACTATTAGCATCAAACTTAATTATTAAAAAATGACCCCATCTATCCAACCCAAACTATAATAGTATTAATTTAAAATAATATAATAATTAATTAAAATAACTTACTGTACTAAAGTAAAATATTAATCAATTAAAAACCCTTCTACTCTTTAATTTCCTCCTCTCCCTAGATACAAATGTTGGTGCAAGGAGCACTAGATGATCGAACCTCGATTTTGATAATGGCAAAGGGTTCAAGTTAAGTCTGTGAAGTAGACTAATGAGCTAAATTGAGTATGCACGTAACATAGAAAAGTCCTAGTTAAGGCTAGGTAAAGGAAGTCCTAGGCACAGAAAGAACTAGTCTAGAGAACTGGGTAAGGAGGACCTGGTCAAGAGAACTGAGCAACGAAGTCCTGGTCAGGAGGATCAAGGTTGAGCAAAAGTTCAATGGGTCTAGAGGACCGGATTAGCAAAAAGTAACTTCTCCCGAATGGAGTAGGTGAGGACGTATTCCCGAGAAGGGAAATAGTAGGCATCGGTCTGGCCTAGGATTTCACTGGAAACCTAAATTCAAAACTAAACAGTACTTTGACAAAACTGTTACTCTCCTATTTATATTTTATTTATGGACTAACTTATGATGTAGGAAAGGAGGGCTTAGAACTTTGTGTTCCGAGCGCCCTTATCTGGATCTAGGAGACCAGACGGTCTAGGCCCCCGAAAGGGATCCAGGTCCTCGGATGTCAGCTGAACGGGCCAACGAGGCAGATGAGGTGGCAGAGTCCCAGTGGTCGGGACACCTTATCCTCCAGGTGCTCGGAGAGGCTCCAGATGCCCGAAGAGGCTCCAAGCGCCCGGATATGGATAAGGCGTTGCGGAGTCAAAGTTGATCTGGCAACCACCATGTCAGCATCCAAGCGCCCGAAAGATGCCGAGTCAGCATTGAAAGCGGATCAACAGGATGACGTGGAGGCGCTCGGATTTCTTTTATAAGCAGCTACGAGGGGAACCCCTAGGAATCACTTAATACGCTACTACAATGACTTTTTGTGTGCAAATAACCAATCAAGTATGTCGTTGTAACGCCGAGGAGCTGCACCGATATCTACACTTCAGTTCGAATCTTCTAAGTCAGTAACATTTATATTATTGTTTTTTGTACTTAACCTTTTAGGACGGTAAGGGTTTACTGTTCCTATTATATTTTGTAAAGCAACAAACTCCTTCTCGTAAGAGGAAAATTTTGTAATGGATTATCCGTTGGAAATGATCAAGAGTCATGGTCCTTGGAGTAGCAATCTGTGGTTGTGAACCAAGAAAATAAAAACGTACTTATCTTTTGTTTTCCACTACAGTTATTATTTACGCACTCTATTTTACGCACAATTTATCGAACGAGTGAAAAAACGATAAAGCGCTATTCAGCCCCCCTAGCACTCTAACTCGATCTTACAATGAACCCATTCATCATGCTATTGATACACTCTTCATTTACATGTTAGAAAGCTATCAAAATCGACAAAACTCCATACCACATTTCTCCTCAGTCCTCTCGGCATCACAAACCCCATTGGGTAGCATCCCAACTCCTCACAACTCCCCATCATGAGTCTTCTAACATTTTCACCTCATCTCATGCCTACTCCTTATCTTTCATGGCGGGAAACTAACACCAAGAGCTTTTGCCAGTGGCTCCTCACTAATAGAAACAAACTAGTTTTTTCTCTTCCTTCCATTCTTTTGGATAAGCAAATTGTCTTCCTTTTTCCATGCGGTGGAAAAGGGAGTTTGACGAGGTGCCATAGTAGTTGATGAACAACATGAGGTCACTAATGGTGAGGGTGGTGATGTGAATGACCACAATGTCCATCTTGACCTAGGCACAAAGAGAGGTCACGAAGATCTCGCTTAGCAGTTGGACATCATCAATAATGACAACCATTGTAGTCTAGTCGAAGAAAGCTCAATGGAGGAGAGGGAGGAGGGGGAGGTCTGAATCATCGTGGAAGATTGTGAGCACATCAGCAGGTCAAACAAGGCCAGGAGTGTAAATGAATAGGGTTGAAAGAACTAGGGTGGAAGATGGAGGTGGAGGATTGAATTGAAGAAGTAGCAAGAGAAGTTCTCATGTGTTAGCTAGTAAGAACTGACAATTCCACCACTAGGACGACCATGGAGGATCTTCTTCCAACTTCCACTTCCAAACTCCTTCAAGGATCAGAACTAGGGCTTCCAATATGTTACAATGCAAATGGAATTAGAGGGATCAGAACAATTGATGGACATGATTTAATTTTTTAAATTTTATAATAAATATTTAGTTTGATTGGGTTGGATGATATGGCATCTAAGTTAGCAAATTTAGTAATACGGCATGGTGTCAAGTCATGACTTAATGACAAATTTATAGAAATCTAACATCACGATAGATTTGTTATGATTTCAGAAAAGCTATGGTAGATAATTCTAAAACTTCGTGATATATTTGTTAAAGCTGTATACTTTATCATATTTTTAGTAACTAATCCTAATATTTACTTGAACCCAAATTGAGCGCCATACAACAACTTTCTATAATTAAAGTATAATCTATGTGCTTTGCTACCCTATTATGCTGCTGGTATCTATTCAGCATGAGGTATCTCATGATGCTTTCTATCTTATAAGATTCACCATGCATCTACATGCAAGTTTCTCCAATTACTCTTGTTTCACATGCAACTATTACCCATCAAAATATTACCTCTATCTATATCCTTCAAGTTGAGAAACAAACCTCAGCGGGAACGTGTAAAAGGAACCACTAGATTCATCAAAGTAACTTGCCACCAAAGTAGCAAGATGGACATCAGAATTTGTCTCACCATCTTCAACGTTTGCATTATTCTTTTCATTATTCGTCAGCTTCGGACAATCTATTCGATGCCTCAAATTAACAATAGGCATTTATCCTTAACAGAACCTTTTCAAATTGGAGACCTATACCTCTTCTGAGAATGAGACTTGTCTCTTCTGCAGAAGTTTTACTGCTTTGTCCTCTTCTTTCCATAGAGAGTTCTACATTCGAGTATTATAAGCCTGCTTGACTTCCGAAATTCATTATTAACCAAAACCTAACAATCAACATCAAACTTTGGTGGCGAGATTATAATACTCTTCAGGAAAAATTCAACATGACAATGTCTTATCATCATGATCAACTTTTGGATCTAAATTTTGCTGATGAATAAGAATCTTCTGATGAACATCATTCAAATATTTTATCACAAGATTAGTTGGACTTGTATTAAAAGTGAAAGTGTTTCTTCGACATAGTTGATTCATAATGCTCTTGATAATGCTCTAGAAGCAGGATACAGATGAACATGAGATGAATGAAAGAAAGCCTTTAAATATCTATTATGGAAAGTGAGTTTTCTGTTTTCAATGTCAAAGTGAGCACTACTTTATATAAATGGCATGGAAGACAGAATTACTCATAAATTCATGTACACGATAAATTTCAAATAGCAGAGAAACTATAGATGCATGTAATGAAGGAAAGCCTTTAAATATCTATCGAAGAATATGAGTTTTTTGTTTTCAACTTCAAAGTGAACACCCTCTTATATAAATGGTAGGAAACGCAAAGAGCCATTTCTAAATTCGTGTACAGAAAAATTTTCAAATGACATAGAAACTAATACACATGTACCAATGTGCAACTCTAAACCCATGCATAGTTTTACAGTGGAGCCCAATTACAGAAATTCTCAATACATGACCATGGAGAATTTGAAGCAACACACCAAAAGATGCATGTGTTGGATACAGCGGTCACAAGGACTATGACAATCTATTTGGAAAGACTTTACAGGACAAAAGTTCATCTATACAAAATTTATAGGCACATATTTACCAATCTTTTGTACTTGCTATATGAATCTTAACTGCTTTGCACTATTAGTGTGGTTGTTGCACTTACAAAGTACAAACATAAGGATATAAGATTTGTACCACATAATCTAGCTAGCAAATAATTGGCATAATGGTACGTCTGTATCTATCATGACATATAGTGTCCATATACATGCACTGGTGCACAAGAGAAACAATAACACGACTTGAAAGCATGCAGAGTAAAAGTTTCATAGAAAGATAATCTGACCTGCCAATCCAGCACAAGCCGATGAGAAAACAATTACAGGTGGAGCCTGAAAGATAACAAATTATCAACGCTCAGTGAGACATTAAATAAATGGACGATCACTCCAGTAGAACACATGAGTTTGAGTTGTTTCAACGCACTTAATATCCAAAGTAATTCTAAAATAGCTAAAATACTGGTATCAATAATTAATATAGTAGCATTAGCATCAGTTCTACTGATAAATCCACAATATTCTGTAACAAGATTGCAGAAATATACTTTTCTAAACCAGAATTTCCCAGATGGTTTGAAGTTCATTCAAAGATGCCCCACAGTTTTGAGTGAGGCTCTAGAAATTAGGATGGAATTGAATGAACCATTCAACTAGACCTGAAGGAAAAAATTTTGTCAGGGTTTGATTAGGGCATTTTGGGGGATGTTTTATGTGGCACTGCATTAGAAAGGACGGAAACTACAATTTTTGTTTGAATGGCATTGCATTTAGAAAGGATAGCAGAGCGTTTTTTATAATAAAAAAAGGACAAAGAAAGAGAAATGATGAACTTCATGTCAATGCCCTTTGGACATCCTGAAGCACTTGCAAAGCAAACAAATTGGGCAGAAGCACAATTTAAATCCAATAGACAACACTGATCGATAAATGAATGTAAAGGCAATTGGGATTATTCCATGTCATCTGTATGTAGTATTTTATTTTAAATTAGTTTCCATGAAACCCAGTTATTCACTCAAGTGGTCATCATCATCAAAATGTGTTAGTACCACCTACTTAGGGGTGGTAGGATAGCCCATTAAACACTATGCAAGATTATATCAACAATAATATTCAAGTTCCTCATATTACTTCTATAGCTGAGTTTCTCTTATAACTTCGACTTTATTTGATTCAACTTGTGTAATAAAAATATTCAAGTCTTCATTTGCTTTAATCACCAAGTATTCTTGGTCTCTCACTACCCCTTGTGTTGGGACTGGTGAGATGGTTGATTGGATAGGCTGAAGGGGTGGATAGCGATTGTGCCTGCAATTACACTAATATTACTCTTACTAATTCCTAGCAAGGTTACACAAGTACAGTGGAAATAAAAAATATAAACAATTGTACATGCCATAATTACTAACAAGGCATATAACATGGTTTGGACTCTCGTTTCTACTCCATGGCCTATAACTCGTCAGTGAATCACTTCTAGAAAGATCACTATCTTTCTTCTTCGTGGATACACTCTGGAGGTGGATACTCGTTTTACAACATGAACAAAATTGAGCTTAGAGGAAAGACCTAAAGAGAATACAAGAGAAGGCTAAATAAGATTTATCCAATCTCTATTTTGGCAGCATTTAAACATCTACATTGCTCCCCTTTATATAGTCTTCAGCACCTTCGAGCTTCACTTGTTATTTTGTTGATTTGTCACCACTAATCAATCAAATAGATCCACCATCATTAGAATGATTTCTTGATTGCTTTAGCTTGTGTTTGCCAATGACTACTTGAGTTAACTGGATCATACCCTCAATCCCATCATCAATCAACTACTCCACTGTAGCCCTTAGATCGTTCAACCATTACAATACAACTTTAGCATATCAATGTCTCTTTCAACTTTCTTGTTGTAGTATCAATCGACTGAAATCCTTTCTCAGTCGAATGACCACAAATTAGTTGATTGTTCAATCAACTTAGCCCTGAACGAAAATATTTTGTTCACTGCTGATCATCCTATGTCGATTCAACTCACTAGTCAAAATGATGCACTCTCAATCGACCAAAAGTCTTGTAGAATGATCAATCTAATCTAAATTGAGATTGACCCTCTTCCAAGGATACATTCTCTCAACTCTCACAACTCACGTATCAGAACTTATCTTCCGTAACTTGACTTCGCCACCAAGATCGTCTCCTGTTAAGTTACTCATCTTTCGGATGCACCGAACTTTCGAATTGCTCCACGTGTCATCATCCTTCACACTTCACCTATATAGTTCACCTTCTTCCATTTGTCATCAAACACTACACTTAGATACTCCTTATCATGCGGTCCCTCTAATATCCCATACTATAATTCTCCAAACTCCATCAGACCTTGAGCCAATGAGCCTTCCCACTTGGCTATATGCTAGGACATGCTCCATAAGTTACTCCAACACCACCTCAGTGCTTCTCATCCTATAGCCCCTCATTGCCTTATGGAACCTTCTCCGAACTCTAAAGGATCTCTAAGCCATTAAGCGTGTTGCCTTGGCCCCACTAAATCCTTATCAACATTCGACCTCCTTGTATCACAAACTCTCCAAATTTACGTCTCCTATCAAGTCCTTGCACAACTCAAATATACATATCAAAATCAACAATAAAGGTCTAACTTAAACGCTTTGCATAGACATTAAAAACCAAGGTCAAATCGACCATTTAGGACACTTGACCACTTAAGGCATGATTGCAATAATGATGTCCCCTTTTTGATGTTTGGTTATCTGTTTAAGCTAGGGAAACAAGAAAAACCAATGAATTTTCCAAACGTCCATTAGAGGTGAAATAAAATTTCCCACTTAAATCTTCTCTCCTCCCCTTGGACATGCATAAAAAATATTAATAATTTTCAAACTATCAAAGGATGTTGGAGCTTGCTTATAAGCCTTCGTAGAGTGTTTCTATACATGGTCCAACAACATAGTCTAGTGCAAGTTAGACAAAGCGTTAGTGAATCTGGGATAGCTACAAGAAGAGTATAGTGGGCAAGTCCACGGTGCTTGTCTGATCATTTTCCATGTGTAGTATCCATCCTTCATCTTGAGACACCAAGATGACAACCCTTTCGATTCTTTAACATGTGGACAAAGAATGCAAAATTTCGAGATGTTGTGAAGGGGGTGGGTGTGGACTCAACATTGGAGTGGAACTCGGCAATATATCCTATGTATGAAGCTAAAGTTGCTGAAACAACCCCTAGAGAAGCTAAATAAGATGTGTTATGGTCATATCTTAGCTCGAGCTAGACAAGTAAATTTGGAATTGAAGATCGTACAACTACAATGCCAAAAAAACCTAGGAATGGCCATGGCATTTGCACTGAATGAAGCCGAAAGATTCTTCTATCAACAAAAGGCCAAGAGTTGCTTAATCAAGAGTGGTGACAAGTGCACAAAGTATTTCCATGATTCGGTTGACTGGAATGCCAAAAGGAAACAACTAGTTGCTATTCGAAAAGTTGATGATATGGTGACTTCTTCCAAGTAGGAACTTGCAGATGTGCTCATGACCTATTATCATGAGCTGTTGGGTTCGCAAGTGCACACTACCTCAGTGGATTTGAGTGTTGATAGTTGCTGGTCCAAGACTAACACAGTTGCAAGCTGCAGACCTAGGTAGAGATGTAGAGGGGGAGATCCGAAAGGTTGTATTCAGGGGCCAGAAGGATATTCATCATGTTTCTTCAAGAAGGCTTGTGACATTGTGGGAAGACTTTATGGATGTTGTAAGGCAACTCTACTCAAGAACATTATTGAAGCAAACAAACCATACTGAGATGATGGTACTCCCCAAATCTAGTCAAGCTCAATGAGTGGACTATAAACCAATATCCTACTGCAATGTGTTCTGCAAAGTAATATCTAAAATCATTGTTGGTTGACTATCTACTGTCCTGTTCAAGCGACCTTTATAGAAGGAAGATCTATCACAGATAATAATCAACTAATATAGGAAATGCTTTGACAGTATGGCAGGAAGAGGGTATCTCCGCGATGTATGATCAAAGTGAACTTGCAGAAGGCTTATGACTTGATATGCTGGGAGTTTCTTTCTACAATACTTCAAAGTCTAGGGTTTTCTGATAGATTGACTGGGTGGGTGATGTAGTGTGTGCCCACAACATCCTATTCTTTCCTAGTTAATGGAAGTATGCATGGACATTTTCAAAGAAGGAAAGGTCTTAGACAAGGAGATCCAATGTCCCCACTGCTTTTTGTTCTAGGCTTGAAGTACTTCTCACGCTTGATAAGAGTGAGAACAAGGTGTTCGGATTTCAACTATCATCCTATGTGTGGCACATTGAAAATTAATCATACAACGTTTGCAGATGATTTATTACTATTGTCCAAAGGGGACTCTATCTAAATTGGTACCTTATCCAGTGTTTGCAGGACTATGGATGAGTTTCTAGATTGATTGTGAATGTGTTGAGCAAGGTTTAAAATTTCGAGCCGTGTTGAGGTTTCAAATCTCGGACCGGAATGATACGGTTTCGGTATCATATCGTACCGTGTCAATATAATTTCGATATTTTTTAAATATAAAATATATTAATTAAAAATAAAAAATTTAATCTAAATATTTAAAAATAATTATTATTATTATTATAAATATTAAATTAATAAGATAATTTTATTAGATTTTAATTAAATTTATTTAAATTATCTCTTAGGAGTTGATTAAAATTATTAACTTAAGTATTTATTAAAACTTAAGTTAACACCGTCGCTCGGCTTCGACGTTGTTCTACGCGACCGTGAGAACGCACGGCCCACACGACCGCGAGCACGCGCGGCACGTGCGGCCTGCGCGATGCTTCTGGAAGCGTCGCCGGCTCAAGCAATGCCTCCGGTCGCCCATGTCGCACGAGAACACACGGCTTCGAGCACGCGCAGCCGACATGACATTTCCGGAGGCATTGTCAGGCTCAGCGACGACTCCGATTGCCCATCCTATTTGACGTCATTTCGCACGACTACGAGAATGCACAGCCCGAGCGACCGCGAGTACGGGTGGCTCGCGCGACGCTTTTGGAGGCGTCGCCGAGCCAGGGCGACGTTCAGAACGGTGTTCTGGCCAGAACCACCTGTGTCGGTGCCAGTCTACTAGCGGAACGAGATGTTTCACCCGTATCGGGCAAAACGGATCGAGATTTTAACTATGGTGTTGAGGTTAACCTTATATATAACTAGCACTCTTGGTCCAGATTTAGAAGGTATACAGGCACTCAAATGGATCCCCCATGCCTTTCAGATACTTAGGTGTTCCTTTGGCAGAAATGAAGCTTAAAGACATGCATTATGCTCCCTTAATAGATAAGATAGCTGGCACACCCACAACTAGTGTCACGAATGAGCCTCAAATTAGAATTTATAATCGAAAACCCTTAGCTCACAAAACAAATGTAATATAGGGGCCACGAGTCGTATTTCCAAGGAATAGTAGAGAATCGTATGAATCGAGCTAAGATGTCGTTCTATTTTTGGGTTTTTAATATGAAATGGGGGTTTTGGTGTTTTCAACGTAATGAAAATTCAAAAACAGTAATGAATGAAAAATTGCAAGTTTATTAATCTAAAAAAATGAAACTATTTAAACTAATCCTATCCAATTCAATTCCTTGTGCCAAAATCTGGAAACTCAAACCATGACATGCCAATTTCACTTGATCAGTTTATATGGACCCTGAAAAGAAATCAGATATGGAAATAACAAATACAAATCAGCTCATGATCATAAGGGTACACAAAGCAAGAAACAAGCAATTTGAACTAATTCAACTAAATGAAATGCAATCCCATGCACATTGACAATTATAAAATTCAAACATCAATTACTCTAATTCAAATCTTCGGATGTTAAACTTCAATTACTGCTAAGACTCACAATCGCTCATACTGATACTCTATTCCTTGAACTGATACAGAACAGTACTCACAATTTCAGACTCAAAATGCAAAATCTCACTTCCTAAATTGATCCAATCTATCGAAACTTCTAACTATGACAAAGTAAAAATCCGAAGTAATGCAATCAACAGATCAACAAGCTTAAAAGAATTCAAGCGGAGCAAATTCAGATTACAAGTAAATCAGAATCAAAATCAAAGAAACAGTTTCAGAAACGTAAAACATGAATTCAGAAATGAAATTAAGCTCAGTTTCTCCCCTCCAATTTGATTTCCTCCTTGCCGTCACACAAGGTCTGACAATGATCAGAAATCCCTAAAGAATATCGCAAAGCTCAGCTTAGAACCCCTTTGATCGAATCAGCTTTATGAAACTCCGAAACCCTCAGCAGGAACACAGAACAGAGCCGATCCACCTTGAAACTTGATCTGAAGCTAATCCTTGAAGCAGAACTGGATCGTTTGTGATTTTATCTCAGAAATAACCCAGAGAAATCAAAGAACCCCTTCAACTCTCCAGATTTCTCCGATTCTCTTGAATTCCAGATCCGAATCAAGAAGTTGCGACGAAAGCAAACCAGCTGAAGAAACCCTCATCCAGCAGATCTTCCTTCGAAATGATAGTTGAACATCACTCGTGATCTTCCTTGGAGATCCGAAAATCAAATTGGAATGAAGAACTTGAGGTTGGCCGCGCTAGATCTACGAAACAGAGAACGAAAATGACGAAGCCGAAGCTGCTACAGTGACCGCGACCCCGACGCTACAGTGAAACTTCTCGTTATAACTGGGATTTGAAAATTCCTGTGCTGAGCCGGGTTCACTCCAAATTGCTGCCGGTTCAATCCAATTCAGCGCCGGTTCAGCCCTGTTTAAACTCAATTCAAGCCGGTTCAGCTCCAATTCGACTCCGGTTCGACTTCAATTCACCCGGGTTCAGTCCAAATCAACTTGGGTCTTAATTCATGAGGTTGAATCCATCAATTTGGTCAATCTTGGCTCAATTTAAATCGATCTCACTTTGGATTCCATCTTGGTTCAACTCGAGTCCTACAAAATCAAATTCAATTAATGTAAAATTAACCATCAATTTGCAGAAATTATGGTTTACCATCAAATTGCGCAATATATCACAAATATATTCAAATCAATTCATTAAACCATTTATTTTCCATGCAAACCCCAAAATGAAGCGATAAAATGCATAACAAACCCAATTTATCAGCGTGCACATCGGCAATCCTTAAACCAGTATTAGAATCATCCACGGTGTATTGATTGGAACAACACAAAAAAAAGGAAAGCAGAAAGGGGATTAATTATTTACTCAAATTACTAAATGATTAAATTAGACCAAGTTGGTTCAACTATACTTTAGTCAAATTGAATTCAAATTTAGTGGGGTTCCAATAAAAAGTTCACCCAAATCAAAATCTACTTAATTACCTGCCTCAAATGGTTAATCTTACTCCAAATTGAATCTAAATTAGAATAATGAACATCAAACTTGCTTCACCTCATTTCATTGTGTATGTTTATAAATAGTATTCACTTGTTTCTCGTCTTGTTTCTTCCGTTAATCTAGTCATTTTGTGATGAAGATTACCAGACCTATCCCTTCGTTGTAAATCAAGTCCAACTCATTTAGTTCAATAATTCTACATTTTTTTGCCGCATCATATCGGTATATAGGAGTTTGCCAACATTAAAATCCATAATGTGTGATCCTAAAAAAAAGCTCTTAGCATTCTTACAAACAAAACCAAAGCTACACTAACACATTTTGGATTGATGAAAAATGTAGCTCAACTCTTTTTTCAGTGTGAATGACATTTTTTATAAAAAATCAATGCGACTCCTAAATTTGACTGAATACAATTTTCAAATTAGTTTCTATACTTTTTATTTTTAGTATGGGCGTCTTTAAAAATTATAATTAGATTTTTTTCTTTTTTATTTTGATCACAAATTGTCCCTACAAATTCAAATTTGCACTGAAAGTTAAAGAGATTAATTATCTCAAAATAGTATCACCATTTCAATTTAAACATACACTTTGACAAAAAAAAATCGTCTAAGTTACCGTGAGTTTAAAGATAAAAAAATTATTTATCTACCTTTACAGCATGAACGTTTGATTTCTTTTCTATCAGTAGGTATATTTTGCAATAATTTCAAGAGAAGCACATATAAAACAAGGGATCCTCATATTTTGATCAATTGTAGGTTTCTAAAATTATAGTTTTCAATAAATAATAACAAATAAAAAATTACAATTCTTTTTAAATGAACATGACTAAATTCATATTGAGTTTTTATCATCAAAAAGAAAATCAACATTAATGTAATATTGAATTTTAAAATTCAGCATCAGATATAGCACCACATTGATGTTAATTTTTAAAAATCAACATTAATATGATGTTGGATTTTGAAATTCAATATAATCTATCAAAGAATTATTTTTAAATGACATATAAAAAATTTATTCGATATTTTAGTATAAATTAAAATATCAAAAAATAATAAATCTCGTACTGATATTGATATTGAAAAGATCGATATGATATATCGTATTAAAATTGTTAATATACTAAAATTTTTGATATAATGATATATATTGATATGATATATACAATGTAATAAAGTTTTGATATTTTCTCTATGAGTTAGTGAAATAATAATAAAAACTTAAACTAAAATAGGAAACAGGTCAGCAACCCATCAAGAATTCAACACGCATCCTTTCACTTTCCCATGGGTAGTGGGATTTCATGTTTGCTAGATGGAGAGCCATTGTCGACGAAAGTTAGGGGTGCAGTCGGAGAGGAGCAGTTACAGATTGATTCTATCGTGAATAAATTTATATTCAATTATAGAAGGAAGAGATCCTAATATTAAATTAAGATTTATTAAAAATCCACTTTAGCCGCTGGCGGTCATTGTAGCAAGTTATGGCAGTGTGAACCGGTTTGCTCCTCATCGCGGTCTACATGAATCATTGTCCCTGTGGTGAATATTGTCCAATACCCTTATTATTTCTTCAATGGTTTTAGAGGTTGGTCATCTTAATAAATTGATTGATTATTTAATGAAAGGCTTGCACTAAAAATTTTATACCATACCATATATCATATCAAAAATTTTGATATTTAAAAAATATATATTGATATCGTGTTGATATTTTTGATATATCAAAACTTGAATATAATAAATTTTTGATATGATTAAATTTTATATCATTCATATCAAAATTATTCAGTATTTTGATATATCAAAATTCTAAAAATTATTTATCTAATTTTTAATATTATATTGGTGCTGATTTTGTTTTCATCAAAAAGAAAATCAATAACATGGTCCATGGTGTTAGTTTTCGAATTGATGTTGGTTTTTTTTCTTGAAAATCAACATTCATATATTGTGTTTTTTTTCATAACAAGAAAATCAACATCAATGTAATGTTGGATTTTAAAATTTAATATCATATTGATATAACACCACATTGATATTAATTTTTAAAAATCAACATTAATATGATGTTAGATTTTTAAATTTAATATCATATGTCAAGAATAATTTTAAAATAACATATAAAAGAATTTATTTAATATTTTAATTTAAATTGAAATATTAAAAAATAATAAATCTCGTACTTCTATTAATATTAAAAAGTTCGGTATGATATATCATATTAAAATTTTTGATATAACGATAAATATTAATATGATATATATAATATAATAAAATTTTTGATAATTTTTGAGTTAGGGAAACAGTATAAACAAATTAAAATAGGAAATATAACAATAATGCATAGAGAATTCAACACGTGTCTTTTTTACTTTTCCATGAATTAGGAGTGAGTATTCAGTTAAAATCGAATTAAATCGAACCGAATTAACTGAAAATCAAATAAACTGATTTTTTTTCGAACCTACCAAATCGATCGAATTTTTCAATAAAAAACGATCAAACCGAACTGATATTTTATCGATTTTCGACAGAATCAACCGAATTAACTAATTTTTTTTAAATATTATAAAAATTTTACTAATTGAGATTTATAAATTTATTTACTTAAAAAATTTATAAATTATTTTTTTAATTTGATTAATTCGATTAATTCGGTTTAATCAAATAAAAAATTTTAAAATTGAAATCGAACCGAATTAATTAATTTTTTTTAAAAAAAAATAAAATAACTGAATCGAATTTTTAATTCAATTCGATTTGATCAATTTATTTAATTTAATTAAATTTTTACTCATCAAATTTTGTATTTGACAGATGGAGAACTTTGTTGGTAAAAATTAGGGCTGCAGTCAGAGTGGAGTTATGGATTGATTCTATCCTCTCATGTGCAGACCGCCTGACCGATCAAACCGATAGAAAACAGATCTGCATTGAAACGGTCACATCGTCCAACTAATGGCAGCGATGGTTAGTATTTTAAAAGGTGAATGTCAATACGGTTGAACAGTGCATCTCTAACTCGCATCTGATTGGATGAGTATTCGATTAAAACTGAATTAAATCGAACTAAATTGGTATGGGTGTTATAACCTCCCTCTCCCTCACGGATTCGGGCATCTAGGACTTGGCCTACTCTACCCATTCAGCTCGGTTCGGCAGTCCGACACTGCTAGTCAGTTCGGCTCGGCAGTCAGTTCGGCTCAGCAGTCAGTTCGGCTCGGCAGCCCACTTCAGCTCAGCTCGGTTCGGCAGTCCGACACTGCTAGTCAGTTCGGCTCGGCAGTCAGTTCGGCTCAGCAGTCAGTTCAGCTCGGCAGCCCACTTCAGCTCAGCTCGGTTCGGCCATCCGACACTGCTA
>JBBMKF010000059.1:4251520-4262045 GCA_037834155.1 Curcuma caesia
CTGTTTGGATCAACCCTTGGTCAAACTGATCAGACTTAGGTGTATTGTCAAACATCGAAACTCTAGGCAAGATCTTATTGCATCTTGCACCAACAGATGGTCCTCTTGAAGGGGTAGTATCAGTGAGCTCCAACTGAGCTCTCAGAGTACAATCACTGATCGTATAACCATGATGCTTACAATAATAGCAGACAACCTGATCTGACGGATAATACGCTATCTGATGACTATCGGATCCACACCGAAAGCACTTTCTCTCCATAACATCCTTCCTCTGATTCCGCTGGGACCCACTCGAAGATCCTGTAAATGGTCGTTTACCTTCTGCCTTCTTGAAGACTCCCAAGACCCTGATCCCTGAGCTTGTTTCTTCTGACCAACAATCTGGAAATTCAGATTCTTCGACTTCTCCGCGTCTTTTTCCCGAGCCACTTGCTGCTGAGTCATCTCAATGAATAGAGTCCGATCCAACTTCTCTCTGTAAGTGCTAACAGGAAAACTAGACATCCTGACTCATATGCAGTCAATCCCTAGGTGAACTGGAACATCCAATTCTCATCCTGAGCTACGAGATGCGGGTAGAACTCGACGAGTTGAGAGAACTCTATGTTATAATTTATAACAGAACGATCACCCTGCTTAACACTCAGAAACTCCTAGCGCCGCGCCAAACAGAATGTCATTGAGAATTACTGTCTCTCCAAAGCCTCCTGAAATGATTGCCATGATATATATATCCCAATTTTCGAATACTGCCCTCTGTATCTTCCACCACGTGACATCTTGATCATGGAGATGGTATATAGCTAATTCAACTTTCTCTGCATTGGTATATGTGATATATGCAAAAGTATCCATCAAACTCTCCAACTTGGAACGTGCAATCCATGGGTCAGATTCCCCATAAAATAAGGTAAATCGATCCTTGACGATCTTTGCCAGCAACTGTATCCGACTCTTATCCATAGTCTTACTAACAATAGTCGATACCGGGTCTGTCAAGGGTATCTCCTAAGCTCGAGAATCCTGTCCCACAACTGGAGGATTTCGGATCTGCTCCCGACTATCCACATCATCCTCGGGAATTCCTGGCTCTACTGACTTAGTAGGTCATCTCGGTAGTCGACCACATACTCGGGATTGCATAGGGGCCATAATATAATTAGATATCACCTACTAACACAACTACTATAAATTTCTAAGAGATGAATAAAATGTACAAGATATTCTTACTTATAATTGTTTGGAGAGATCATGCCCTTGTTTGTCCCATCTCACAATCTGGATCGAGTAAACCAAAATACGACGACAAATTCAGAAGAAACTTAATATGCCCTTGTCTGTCCCTTCCAACTAACCCCCTTAATTCTAAATTAAATTGTCATACCTCACAATCTACTTGAGGAGAAAGCATACTACCACCACCTTGACAAGTGGGTCCATTGTAGAAGATGAAGAGATGCCTAAAACAATGTATAAAGTCCCAAAATGTGAAGAAAATTTTAGGTTTTGGAAAAGGAGGATGGAAACTTAGTTCAAACCCAAGGATAAAAAAGGAAAATGTATCAAGAATAGAAATTGGCAAAGCAACAAGTTGAGATTTTTGAAACTAAAGCTATAGTTTTTAATTTACTCTATGTTACGTAATGTATTTTGAGGAAGTTTAGGGAATATGAGAATTCAAAGGATCTTTGGCAAAAGATCGACAATTACAATTAGAGACCCAAGTGGTTAAATCTGAGCATATGATTTTGATGTGTTTGGCAAATTAAGGGTTTATGTTAGCCTCATATTGTTGTTACTGATATACTATGTCAAATGTGCAGGTACAAGTGTAGGTTATTTGACATTGGCATTGCATGTGCAATGGATGATGTCCAAGTGGATCAAGGTCGACTTAATATTTGATAGGAAAAAAATCCAATAGGTGCTGGCAGATATAGAAAGTCTAAATAGATTGAGGATTAGATACTTGGAAGATGAGAGGTCAAGCAAGTGCTAGCAAATAAAGAAGTCAAACAAGTGTTGGTAGATCAGGAAGACTCTAAAGTGAGGCTTCTTGACAAAGGAAGGCCTAGAGGTTAGGCCTCTTGGCAAATGAGGAAGACCTAGAGGTGAAACCATTTAGTAAATGAGGAAGTCTAGGAAGTGAGACTTCTTAGCAAACAAAGAAGACCCAAAAGTGAGGATTCTTGATAGAGGAAGGCCCAAAGACATGGTCTCTTGGTAGGTGAAGTCTAAGTGAATCTTGAGAGATCATGAATGATTTGTAATCTTCATTTTTTAATAGACTTTTTCTCAAGTATGGAATCAACCAAGAAAAAAGTGTTACAATATCATAGTTGATGATTTAGTCAACTGGGATCATTATCAATCGACTGGTATGATCAATCAATTAAATATTTATAAGATATTTTATTGGTGCAATCATTTTTATGTTAAGCAAAGGTTAAGTTAGAATATGTGCTTAATTATTTTGTGACAAGTGTATGAAGAAAAAGGTCACAAGGCAAGAGGAAATTTTAACAAATTAAGGGTGATAATCTTTTGTGCATTTACTTAATTATTTATGTATTGTGTTTTGTGCATTAACTTTCCTTTTTTTCAAAGTTGTAAATCAGATCCCTAAGAGTTATATTTTGAGGTAGTCTCAACATTAAATATTTTAAGTATTTGGACTCAAAGTTTACATTTTGAATACAAAAGACTATTTAAAAAAATTTGCACCTAAAGATGATGAGGGAATACTTGTAGGATCTTCATCTATAGGGTGTATAATAAGAAGACATTAAAAATAGAAGAACCACTCAATGTTGTATTTGATGAAAATAATAATGACCCCTAACCTAAACAAGAAAATATAAAAGAGAAAATTAATAAAGAAAATATAATTAAAAATGGAGAAGAAGAATATATAATAAATAAACCTAATGAAGAAATCATAGAAGACACTCAAGAAATCGAAGAGCAACCACTAATACTTAAAACAAATCCTAATCATCCTATAAAACAAGCAGTAGGAGATATTACTTATGAAGTAAATACAATATCTTATTTTAGGATTCAACTAATAATTTTGTCATTGTGTCAATGCAAGAAGAATTTGATCAATTTGAAAGAAATCAAGTATGAGAATTAGTCCATATAATTAAAGGAATTATTATAAAAATAAAATAAGATTAGTACTTAGAGGTTTTAACCAAGTAGAAGGACTTAGTTATGATTAAACTTATGCACCACTAGCATATTTAGAATCAATATGTATGCTTTTAGCATTTGTTACATTTAAAGGGATAAAACTCTACAAATGGATGTCTACACTTTTAAATAGTTATATTAAAGAGGAAGTATATGATGATCAAACCCTCAATTTTGAATGAAGGATCGATATGCACAGTTAGAGGGGGACGGGTGAATAGCTTGTTTGCTTTTTTGTCTCATTTTTGTTGATTTATCTTGCTTGTCTATAATAATTAGTTTGAGGAATGAAAATATATAGAAATGAAGTACAAACAAACACAAATATCGATCTAGTCTGGAAGCCCTAAATGCTACACGCTTCCCCGATTGTAGGAGAAGAACTATGAAGGCCTCTTTGAGCACAGGATAGAGAGATTGAACTGAGAATTGATTGATGTTGAGTCTGAGCCTTCATCTCTCTTTTATAAAGCTGGATTATTTTTTCGATCAACCTAAAAATCACATTCGAATAACCGAACCTTGGTCAAACTTGATCTAAAGACTGAGCCCTTGGTGATTTGGACTAAACCTCACGATCTCATCGTTATTAGATTTTTCAATTGATCAAAACTTTTTCTATCGATTGAACCAAGCCTAGTCATCGAACTAATCTTGGACCCAAACTTGATCACTTAGACCCATCCGATCGATCGAACTAATTTTCAATCAATTAGATTGGTTGTCCGATCGATCAGATCGGTTCGGGTTTGAATTTACTTGGGTCAAGTCCGGTTCACTTTGGACTTAGTCTAATAGCATTCGATTGCATTTGTCTACTCTTTAGTTTTGCTTCCAACTCTAGGTTTATGCAAGATAAGCATACAAATAAACAAGCAAATAAAATAAGGCTTAGTCTACCTGACCTACCGGCTTACCTCTTGCTTGGAGTTCACTCCTCTAAGACTTCTTTTACTATATATGATTCACTTCCCTAGGGTTTTTCCTTTGCTCAAAGTTTACTCCTCTGAGTCTTTTCACTACCTAAAGTTCACTCTCTTAGGTTTTTTTCCATTGATAATCATACGATCTTCTTGACCTGCTTGGACTTGCCACTTGCTAGACATCCGGTCATTCTTGACCTGTCTTCACTTTTCCTTTACCAAACATCCAATCAACATTGACCTACTTAGACTTTATCATTGTTAAGCATCCGATCATCTTTGATCTGCTTGGACTTTTCCTTTCATAGTCATTCGGTCAACCTTGACCTGTCTAGTCTTTTTCTTTATCTAGGTCAACCTTGACCTATTAGGATTTCTACTTGACTGCTAATTAAGAAATTGGTCAAGCATGTCAACATTGACCTGCTTGGATTTCTCACTTACTTACTTTTAAACATCTGGTCAACCTTGACCTATTTGGATCAACCCTTAGTCAATCTTGACTATACACAAGTATATTGTCAAACGTTAAAATCTTGGAGGTTGATTGCATTAACACTTTGTATCATTTAAAAAAATAGGATGTACTTTTTTAGAAAATTATTTTTCTAAATATTATCAACATAAAATTTTTATAATTTTTTATTATATGGATTATTTATGAGTTTTTGAATCTTAACTATTAATTGAATTAAATATATTGATCAACTAGTCTAGTCCTGGGTCAATTAGAAGGGTATCTCATTCAATCAATTGAAACATTGTTGAAAATAGCACAATTTTAATTTCATATGAAATTTTATAACTTAGTTACCTGTTGACCCAATTAGACTAGCTTGAACCATGACCAACTCGACCCCCATTAATTGTTGAACCGACAGTTCAAATCGCTAGTTTAACGATGGTTTTTAAATGTCAAAACCACAAGTTAATCGATGATTCTGACTATTGGGGGAGGGTTTTTTGGTTTTAAATGGTTGAGATTATTGTACCATTTTTTGATCAAAAGTTACGATTTAGTATCTGTTATTCTTCAAACTCTATAAATAAGTAGCTTATTTCTTTATTTCCACATTATCTTCTCTACTCTCTTCTCTCAATTCTGAAATCTTAATTTTTTTTTTATTTCAATTCTTCAATTATAATGGAAGGAGGTTCATCATCTCGGTCTCGGAGGGGCAAGAAAATATTCAATCCGAATGTGGATTCTTGATGATATTTAATTTATCGATGATGAGCCAAAGCAAGTATCGACACCTAAGACACAAGGAAGTACTGATATTTCTATGGTTTAGGATACTTTTTTAAAATCATCTATTTTTATTAAATATTTTGAGAAGGTCACTCTTTCGTTCAGAGAAATGTGTACAAAATATAAATATTGTAAAGCCTCCTATAAATTCTAATCGATCGACGACACCAGATAGAATTTTGAATCAAACATTCTCAAAACATAATTGTCTAGATTTTTCTTGACTAATGGAGGTATTGATTCAAGTTTATTTATATATTTTGATAATAAATTAAGAGAATTGTTAACTAGATTTTTTTTAAGAACATCTTTCTTTGAGTTTTGGCTATAAATGCACATTTGAAATTTTTTGTCAAGAATCAATTAATCTATCTGCTAAACATGTTCCTCGAACAATACTTACTCGTACAATTAAAAAATTAATAAGGCAAGAAAAAAAATTTAATTAAAGAATTTAGTAAATTAAATAATAAAGTTTTTTTATGTTCTGATATTTAGAACACATTCATATATGAGTGTGACTTAACATTGAATCTATAACTTCTGAAAATTCAAAAATATTTATTAGCTTATAGAATTTTTGATGAATCACACAATGCTAACAATATCTCTCAATTATTATGCTTAATTTTAGAAAAATATGGACTAACTTCTAAAATATTTTCAATATCATTTGATAATACTAATTTTAATACTACAAGTATTGAAGAACTTAAATTTATATGTCAACATGCTAGTGGTAGTTTATTTTTTTATATTCATTACATATGTCATATTTTAAATTTATATGTTTAAGATGAATTAAAAATTAAAAAAAAATTAAACCAATTAACATTACTATAATGAAATAATGTGATAGATTTTGTAAAATTAATGAAATGAGACCTAAAAATTTTTTACTTGATATATCAATGATTGAAATTCAACATATAAATTATTATAAGATTCATTTCTATACAGAGAATTATTATATTTATTTTTTATATAAAATACTAATAATAATACTAATATATATTTATTTTCACACTAATAGAATATATATAATAGTATTTATAAAATTTTAAAAGTATTTAATGATATAATCGAATAATTTTTTAATGTTTATTATCCTATTTCTCATTTAGTTATGGTGAATTTTTACAATATAGTTTTAGTTTTAAAATGAATATAGTATGAATGTATTTTTATCTCCTTGAATATTAGTAATGAAAGAAAAATAGAAAAAATATTTTTATTATATTCTTGATATTTATTTAGTTGTATTTCCTTTAAATCCTAGACTAAAATTAGAGATAAAATACAAATACTAGAAATCATTTATATAAAATTTATAAAAATTATGGTATAAAATATGGATTAGAAACGAATATATCTTAAACATAAAATATCAATATTAGTAGTAATTTAAAATTTAAAAAAACATAGCTTATATTAAAAGAATGAATGAAACATTCACAAGGATTCTCAAGTTTAAAAGAGGAACTTGAAAATTATTTTATGATTTCTTTTAATTTTAGTGAAGCAGATAGCGAGTTAGATTTCAATCTTCTACGGTGATGGTCATACAGGCTCAAAGTTTTTCCATCCTTTCCATCATCGCAAAAAAAATATTAACTTATCCACTGTCAACCATTGCCGTAGAATAGATATTTAGTTTCAGAGGTAATATATTTGATGAACAATGATCTATTTCGTCTTTTGATGCTTTGGAAGCATAAGTATTACTTGATTATTAGATGAGAGTCGAAAAAGAATATAATGAATGCAATTTTCAAATGTTTGATATTGAAGAAATTAATATTATGAGAATGAGAAATGAAAGTGAATAATAATGTTACTTTCTAAGATAAAAAGGGTAAAAAAGTAAAGCAGATGAACTTTAATTCCCCAATATCCTAAGAAAATACAAAAACAATCTGTAAAAACTTTTTATATATATATTTTTATAATTTTTAAATAATTTTTAAAAAAATAATAATAATCTTGATCTGTGATGAATGGTAAAATCGAAATGTGAATTGATAGTTTCGAATCATGAATTATAACTGTCTTTGATGGTTAAAGTTAAGAGTCGTTTTGTACAATTAAGGTTAAGAGTCACCCTTTCAAAAATATTATACTGATAACTTTAAAGTGTCAAATCGTCAATTTTGAATCATGGGAAGGTCTATCTTGCTCCATCAGCATGGTAAGGTCTATTTTGATTTTATGAATTGAAAAGGTTGATACTGAAAATTGATACTGAAAATATTGAATTAGGTAAGTTTAATAAAAAATTTAAATTTAATTTGAGCTTAATAAATTTTTTAATAAATAAGGAGAAGCCCTAATATATTAAAAATGGATAAATTTTTTATTAATTTTTTAAAAAATAGAAATGATAAATTTAGAAAATTATCTAATTTAATGATTGAATTAAAAATATATATACTTTTTTATTTCGATCTATTTAGTTTAAGTAAAAAAATTGACACCTGAATTGAAAAAGAAAAAAAAAAGGAGAGATGGTTATATGATTCATAATATATATATTTTTGAATTATGATTCGAATATTTTTTAAAAAAATAATAGATCAACTTTTGACAGAAAAGAATAATGAAAATAAGTGCTCCTAATTTTAAAAATAAGATGTATCTTTTAAAAACTCCATAATTTTAGAGGGTCCCTTACCCTTAATCAATTGCCGCTATCTTCTGATCCGAGCGGGCATGCATGACGTCAGGAGCCGTAAAAGTAAAACACGGACGGGCGGGCGTAATATTTGGAATTCTGTTATTTAGGCCACGCCCAAAACCACCCCACCCACCGACCACACTCAGACGCTGCTCCCTCCCTCTCTTCTCTGCTTTACCCTTTCCTTTTCTTTCAACACACTACAGCACTAGCAACAACAGAGCACCTAAACAAGCATTTCGAGGCGCGCTTGGAAGGGACACGACCGATGAAGGGCTTCGTCACCATCTCCACCTCATTGCCGGCCAAGCGGAGGTGGCGCCCGCCTGCCGCCGTGGTGCTCGTCCTCGTCTTCTTCTCTCTCCTCGTTCCCCTCGACTTCCTCTTCGGCCTCCACCGACGCTTCCCCGCCGGTGAGTCTGCCTTTGGCTCTGCCTCTGTTTCTTTTCTCCTAGTCTCCTTGGATCTGCGTTCCGATCGTACACTCTGGTCTTCGATAATTCTGACCTAATCGCTCCCGAGAGTTTGGAACTTCGCATCCAGATTGTGCGGAGAGATATACAGTGTTCGGTTCGTAAATTGAGGAATTAATTAAGTTGGTCGTTTAAGTTTCTGTGCCACAGTTATTGTTTCTACTTAAGAGAACTTCCACTCCTCGGGCGCAAAGTGTAAACTCTGCCATTACTGTTCTCGGGATAATTTTTTAAAAGTTACCACGGCGTCTTTTGATTTCTGCTTGTTTTTTGTTAGGTTACTCGAGTGATGATCGCCCACCTTCGGTAAGCTTATCTGTCCGAGATTTTAATATTGTCCGCGTGCTAATCTTTTGGTGAAACGTAATGTTTGTGACTGTTATGATGGCGCAGGAAATCGGCTTCCGGCACTTGGGTCATCTGGATGGTTTCAGTAGCTTCCCTCAGGTTTTTGTATTGACAGAATTCTCTCTCTCTCTCTGCTAAAGGTACTAGTATGATTTCTTGACAGTTGGCCTTACTTTCAACTTCTCGTGGTCTGTCTCAGGACGATACTTCAAAGATCAAGAAGCTCGTTAGAAGATTTGGATCCTCTCTATCAAAGGTTCACAGTCTTTCTCGCAATGTTACTGTCGTAGACTCGGCATCTGATTCTAATAATAAAAGACTTTTGTTCTTTTGTCTGTTTCAGGATGCTAGCGGGAATCCTAGGTCCAAACAAGGTGAAATCTTCAATAATAGGCCTATCAGTAATTCTAGTCAGCAGCTGTCTGTCGTAGAGAAAGGTATTGTTTCTAACTGTCAAGGCAATTGATGTCCAATCACTGTATATTCTAGAAGCTATAAATTCTTTGTTAAATGTTATTGTAGTATTCGTCATCACCATCATCAAAACATGTTTGCCCTAGTTATTTGGGGTTAGCTACATGGTTTTGTTTTCCTCCATTGTGCTCTTTCAACCAAAAGACAAGCACCATAAAAAATATTCTCTTTTTTCTTAGAAGTCCATAGCTTGAATATGAAACAAAAAGGATAAATATTAAAAATTGGAACTTGATCCTTTTTTCTGAGAAGTCCATAGCTTCAATATCAAACAAAAGGCTAAATATTAAAAATTGGAATTTAATCGTCACAAACTGGTAAGTATACTGGATGGCTTAACATGATACTGTATGCTCCTTGGCAAGGTGGATGGTGATTTTTCATAGGTTTATGTTTAAATTCGAAGGGAAGTTGAAGGATCCATAAAAATTGGTTTTGATCAACTTTATCCTAAAAGGTTTCCAATCTTTTGTTTGGTCCTCTATGTATGATTCTCAAAGGCTATTGATAGTGCCTTATTTTTTTTCTTGTCTGCAGTTCTTTCTGTGCCATTAGATTCACTTCCAATCTCCATTATGAAGGTATGATTTCCTTTTCTTTATCCAAAATTTATATGTCTAAACTTTATATATATGCATGAGTGATTTTTCTATGATGTTCAAATGTTTCTGATAATTCATTGATAAACAAATATTCAAATTTTATAGCCATTGGACAATTTAGTTGCAATTTTAAGGGTCTGTTGATGTTCTTGTGTTGTTTGCATCCATCTCTGGATAGTTAAAAGTAGAGATCATGCATTTCCTTTCAGTTGGGTGGAAGAGATGGCAAGAACAGCAATACCAAAGATCAAAAAGTTGAGGAAGTCAGAAATTTTTGCCAGCTTGAATTAGGAAGCTATTGTCTTTGGTCAATTGAAAATAAAAAAGTAATGAAGGATTCAATGGTGAGGAAACTCAAAGACCAGCTTTTTGTTGCCAGAGCTTACTATCCAAGTCTAGCAAAACTCCATGGGCAGCAGAACTTGTCCCATGAGCTGAAGCAGAACATGCAGGAACATGAACACATGCAAAACTCCATGGACCTGTTGCTGTTAATTATGGAGTTTCTATGTTGGAAGTTGTAACTTGAATTTGTGTTATGAACTTGTATAAGTTGTATGTTATCGACCTGCTGTATGTTA
>JBBMKF010000059.1:4312108-4328009 GCA_037834155.1 Curcuma caesia
GTTGATTTTTGAAAATGCCAACAGGAAAACAGTCACAATGGAAAGGAAAAAGAAAAATAAATGAATTATTGATTTGTTTTCTACAAATCATTTAACCTTCACTTGCATTTACAAATGAAAGATCACATTAATTGATCAAATTAAACAGTGATATCTTTTTCAGTTTTGGAACAGCACAAGAGGCAACCAAAATTTGAAACTTGGCCCTTACCAAAAGATGATATAGATTCAGCAGTGAGATTCACAAAATTTTTCTAAAAAAAACAAGGGCACAAGGGCAAGAGTTGTACTTGAATCTTTTTTCCATCAGGATCATCTACAGACTGCTCCAATCGCTTTAGGGTGCTTGTACTAAACGCAATCTCACCAGCAAGCATTTTTACTTGTTCAACAAGAAGATCCATTTCATCTGAAGTGATCATCCCAGACTAGATTCACAAACGAAAAGAATAACTAAAATCATCAGCAACAGAATATTCAGGCGACAAGAACACAAACTTGATAACACACAAGATTTTCATTTGAAAGTAGGTTAATGAATTACATCTTGCAATACTAATAAAACCAAATTAATATCCCATCAAAAATATTAATAAACAAACATCTCAAGTTATCTGCAGAAACAATGAGCTTTCTGAAAATAAAACCTACTTTGGCAGGAAGTATTCATCTGTTTCTTGCATATTATTACATACATCATCCAAGGTCAAAGAAAAGTTTGCAATACCAAAGCAATTTAGTGCAGCATTTATAATAGAGTTTGATATTGATCTTTGTGTTTAGTATGACTGGTACATCTCACATACCATAGAGTCCAAATGCAAATGGCATAGTTTTTTTTACTTTTAAATCTTGAAGCTAACAGCCTCCACGCTCATTAGTCCCATATAAATAACTATGGTGATCCATTATACAAAAATAAATTACATTGATTTCTTTTTTACACAGCTCGAGCTTTTAGATTAAATAGTTAACCAATCACCTCTAGCCGGCCATTTAATCATACATTGTGGTTTAAAAACTTAAAAGATGAACGAATTTGCTGAAATAGCTGTATTTCAGCCCAGCCATTGTCAGAAACTAAATAGCATGTTAGACTCACACCAAACATCAAGATAAACACATTTTAAAGGAAAAGAGAAATATTAAATTGAATCACCTGCATTGTATTAGTAACCGAGCCAATGACGGTGGAATGTTCTTCTGTCAGCTTACTACTTCGAATTTTAATATTTGTTGTTCTGTCTAATGAATCTGTAAGAGAAGATGCCATTGTGTCATTCAGGGTACTCTCACTTTGAGGGAGTGGAGAACTCTCGGACAGTACATCCAACTTCTGTAAAGCAAAATAAAAAAAATGATTTCCAAGGTCATAAAGAATAATTCAATTTCAGAAGGTAAAAGATTGAGTGAGAGAAAAATAATAAGAAGTACTTAATTTCAAAAACAACTATAACTTTTGAAAGGAAGTGCAGGTAAATACAGTAGAAAATAGGTGAGAGCATCCTGACAAAAAACTCTGAATATCTAAAGATGAAATAGAAAAGCATGCCATTAATATACTAAAGCTATGTAATATAGAAAACAAAAAATAGGATGACCTAAAAGCAGTGACTGTGGCAAATAAGACACCAAGAGTAGCTTAAAAACCCACCTCTCACCATCACTTCCTCAAAATTACCATTTCAAGTAGGCAAATTGGATATATTAATCATAGCAAATTCATAATTTTTAGGACTTCATGATCTGTACAGAGTGCTACAAGTAAATATCCTTAATTTTAAAAGTACAGGTAGAAGGGACCCCCTAGACGAATGGTTGATTATGTTCCTGTCATTATACATAGTAACATAGTACCACTGCAAGTTGTATTGCTCATAGTGTCTCTTCCAACGAGGCTTCTCTCTTTATATCTTCTCCATGTGTGAAATCCCCCTTCCTCCTAGAATATTCAAATGCAAATACTTCATTGATCCCTTCTTCATTCTACCATCCCCTTTGACCCAAAAGAATTGACACAAATGGAGGGTTATCTTCAAAAACTCCTGTGGTTTCTACCTCACAAGCACTTTCCTAGTTCACCTATGTAATGCAGAGCAAGAAGCAAGCTACAAACAGTCATGGACAAAACTAGACCTAAAGCAATCACATAAATGTATTAAATCAGTAAATTGCTTCTTAATTACAATTTGAACTTTTTATTTAGGGTTCATTGACTAGAAGGGTAATCAACATAGGGTATGAGTCTTCAGAACTGTATCAACTAGGTGTAGCTCCAACATCTTTTTATTGATTGAATCATCTTCTCTTGAAGTATACCATGGCTCGGAACATTCTGAATACAACATCTTTTTATTGATTGAATCATCTTCTCTTGAAGTATACCATGGCTTGGAACATCCTAGTATTCAGAATCTAGGATTGGTTATTCCTAGAGTTTCGTAGAGTGTGAATGCTATCAACTAGGAAAACATTTTGGTTCTTCTCAAGTCTAGTCATTAGATGGATTTTTTTACAATCTTATCTCTAGTTTACTCAGACATTCAAACTCTGTCATGCACTTCAACACTGTGTTTCAACTATTTTGTAATCTTCACAGTTGATTAATCCAGAATGACAAGAATTTGTGTTTTCATGAAATCATATTCTGTAATATTCCGTAGCATTCCTTCTTTTTGTATTGTAATAAAAACACAATTTAGTATTCCCCCTTAGGTGTGAGACAAATGTTAATGTGATATTCATGGGTATTTTCTTCCATCAAACTTATTTAGTACATGATTATAACTGTTTTGGGATTCTTTTATTAGATATATTATATCATGTACTTCTCTTTGTACCCACTCTGTATTTTCATGTTCTAAAGTTTTTAGCTTCCAAGTTATTTGTCGAAATTTGTGTATAATATTAGTGGGGTGTGTTCAAAGGTATGCATTTTAATTTAGTTATTGTATTGTATTTTGTCTAATTTATTGCAATTCATGCATGATGAACAAAGCTTGCTCTAGCTTGCGCAAAGCATGACAAATATATTACAGGAGCGATGTTGTTCTTTTAGAAAATCTCCTTATGATATGCTCAAGTCCATTCACATAATAGCTTACATAGTTCTTTTAGGAACTTTTATATATGTCATATCGAGGTCAAGAAAGTCTCCATCAATCATCAATTCTTATACACTCAAAATGTTGCTGAGAAGAAAAATAGCCATTTATATGGTTGAGAGTACACAAACTTACTACTCTGGAATTTCAATACAATTTTAGGATGATACAAAAATATCATTGGGTGATATATTATTAACCATGTCTTCTTGTATGCTTGTGATCAAGTTATGATGGTTTCTAGCTTAGCAAGTTCTAAAGAGATTGTAGTGCAGCTGCCATGGGTTCAATGTAATACCAATCACCTTGGGGACCCATTTGGGGCGTGGCATAGATACTTATATCAAACTTTTTGAAGTAGTTAAGGAACTTAATATGTGAAGGAAAAAAATTATATACGCCTTTCCTAGTTCATCAGAAAAACATTTTATACACTATTTAGATAAAATATTAACTAAACATCAGTCAAAATTTAAGTCCCAACAGAATATAAGTGAAAATTTCTAATATAATTTACATATAAACTTCAATTGTGAACAAATTTATTAATTAAGCGAACACAAGCTTTGGTCAAAAATATTAACAAATCTGAGCTTCAGTATGTGAATGTTCAATTTGGTCATTAATTGAGCCTTGAAAAAAGTGTACGTCTTCTTGGCTCATATTCCAATGAGCATTGGTCAAGCCCAACACCAAGCTTGTTACCAAATATTTGGTTGGGTTACAGCCCAACACATTTCTCAGTTCCTATGCCCTCCATATAAGAGGTGGTTTATGTAAAACAATATGGTATTTCATTTTTAGATGTGACAGGTTCAAGCTTTCCTCATGAACAATATCTATACAGGGAGTAAGGAAATTAGACTATACTATTCAAGTATTATACATTAGCCATAGTTTCAAAAAAAATCCAAAATAAACAGGTTCAGCTATCCTATTGTATATAAATTGAAAACAAAAACATACTATGTGTTTCTATGATCAAAATAGTATGTTATCACAATTTTCTATGAACTTGAATTTGAAATTCTCACACGTTGCACCCTGTGCGTTAGTTAGTATCTCAGATACTTTATGCAACTAAAGATATTCGAAGATCGCCTGTAATTCTGTGGAACCCTGTACCTCACTTCCTGATATAAAAATGTCATCGATATAACCTATCAAAGTTATAGAATAAAGCTACTGGTCAAGGATTTAATGAGAGTATTAATGGATAATAAGTACATGAGGAACTTTGGAACATAAAGGACTTGTCTAAGAGTAATGAAAACGCACAAAAAGGGCCATGTCCTTTATCAGCAATATATACAGCTAGTAAGGTAGAGTGGAAAAAGTAGAAAATAATTCATAATTACCTATCATCTGTGATCATATATGGAGATGCACCTAAATCAAATAACCATACAATTTTGGATGCTATGAAGATAGAATCAAAAGAGGAGGTAAATGCAGCAAACTTTGATGAGCCAAAGGAGTTCTAAAGTAAAGTGGAACTATTTTTAGCAAAATTAACAAGTCACTTTATGGATGTTAGGGTAGATTTGAAAAATGAAGAGACCATAGTAACTTGTGTAGTAGCCTGAATGGTGGGTGATGATCCAAACTTATCAAAAGAGCATTTAGATGGATGGTTAGAATAAACATACTTAACACAAGAAGGGTATGAAATACATCCATGTCATCTCTATGATGAGCCATAGCTTTATATGTAGGAGTGGAGATGCTTACTTCTTGGGAGGTTGTGGTTGGGTTAGGGGAACGAAGTCTCAGCACCAAGGGGACTGCGTCTCAATGAGGGGGGAGGGGGATGAACGGGATGGAATTTTGGGATGGAGATGAATGGGTCATCATGAATTATGAGCAGTTGGGAGGAAAAGTTTTTCACTAAACATAAGGTCACAATGTTGCCCTTTTGATATGAGGGAGAGGTGGAACTGGCTTTGACAAGGCATTATCAACCTAGTGTAGAGAGGGAGGGGGCCATGGTGGATTTCTAGGGTGCATGGACAAGTTGCAAAAGAATGTGAAAAATTAGGTCTCATAGATTCTAATACCAACTACCAAGTCGAGGAACTTGATATGTTATTCTTTGGTCAAATACAGTCCATATATTTGTAGATCTAAACATGATTAATTATATATATAATTATGCATATGACTAAATATTCCTTGGACTCAATTATCTCTAATAATTTTATCTAATAGGCTTCAAGCAACAAATGTAAGAAATTCCAGCACTAAGAATCAAAATACTCACATGATCCTCCTCTCCTAAAGAAACATGGCGCTGATGTCGAGGTAAATCAGTTAAACAAGCAGGCATTGTGTTTTTGGTAGAAACAAGTATAAGCTTTGTCAGTCTCTGTATTCTACTCATCAAAGCAGCTTTGGCTTCCTCTTCCTCCTCCAAACGTGATTGCATCTTCACTTGACCTTCCTCAAGCTGCTCAGACAGAAAAAATGCCTTTAGTATGAATTTACAGAAGTCCGAAAATAAAAGAAGATCAATATTCTAGAAATTATCAAATATTAACAAGATAAATATACTTAAATTCAAGTAAGGCATCTATGGTTCATTTGCAAACTACCTGTTGGCGCAAACTCATTATTTCCTCTTGACTTGCACCACACAGCATTCCTTTCTTTAACTGCTCAAGTTCTTGCTTCAAGCAAGATATTTCCTTCTGATACTTCTTAATTAATGACTTCTCATCAATAATCTGGAACAAAATATTAAACTCAAACTTGCTTAGTCACATATAAGTACTTTGAATCTAACGTGACTAACAAAAAGTAAATGTACCCTGTTGCGAGAAGCATAAATTTCAACTCTCTTTGCTCTACTTGCAAACTTTAGTGTATTATGAGTTTCCTCCAAATTGCTAGATGCAGGCGTTACCGTACATATAAGCTGCACAAATAGAACATAGAATTTGGATTCAAATGTTTGAAATAGAAGTCATAGTTCTAGCTGAGAAAGGTAGGAAGAAAGAAACTAAATTGAAAAGTTAGTTAAAGGCAACGTAAAGATTAACAAAATGTCTAAACATAATTATTTAATGCTCACCGACACATGCCCATGGCCACTCAATGAAGATTGTAAAAGTCGAGTCAACTTAGAATCCCTATAAGGAATATGGCACGCTTTCCCTTCACTAAGCTTTCCGATGACCTTTATAAAAAAGGCAATTTAAATTAGCCATAGAACTGGAAAAACAAATACTCAAGGTACGGTTAAAATAAATGATTGAATAACATATATTAGTGAATTTATCATCCTCTGTTCATTAATAGAGTATACAACCCAAGGTAAAAAACTTTTAATAAAAGAGAGTCACAATTTGGAGTTACAAGGTCTTCATAGACTACTAGTTCCTTTTGTTTCACAAACTAAGATAACACTAGTCAATACCAGTGTAACACATAAAATTAGACAAATTACTCTATTAGATAGGATACTAACTGTTCCAAGAGTTAAAAGGCTTTTGTTAATGTAAGATCCTTCCTTTCTTCTTATCCCAGTAGTTTCAGTTTTAGAACTCTCAGATCCCGCTAGATCAATAAGATTCTGAAGAAGAGAAC
Organism: Curcuma caesia; assembly: GCA_037834155.1. Lineage (NCBI taxonomy): Eukaryota > Viridiplantae > Streptophyta > Magnoliopsida > Zingiberales > Zingiberaceae > Curcuma > Curcuma caesia. The sequence goes on from JBBMKF010000059.1 coordinate 4,318,798, forward strand.
CCTGAGTAAGGTTTTGCAATTGAAACACTCAAATACACTGTGATTAATATTAAAAAGATCTTACTAGTTGAGAATACATCACTCCATCATATTCTTCACCATGAGCACTGCTTTCAATCATCTGTGCAAGTCAATCATTTAATCAAATAACTGGGATGAGATAAAAAAAGTAACTTTAAAAGAAAAAACTGTTTAAGATGACAAAGAAAAATGTAAACAAAATCTCACAATTTAGTTGCCACTAAAGCAACTGACTAATATTAAGCAGTGTGATGATAAAGAATTTCTACAAATAAAAATGATAACAAAATGACTCGGAGAGAGGAACAACTAGCAATCACTCTTAAGAGCTGAACCAAATATTTGGCCGTGGAAAAATTACTTGGAAATGCTAAAGTAAATTTACAAGAGCAAGCATGAAAATTTGAATCTTCTCTGGTTATTTGATATGAAGAGACATTCATCGAGTGAGGTAACATAAAGTGATGGCTAGAAACAATATAAAAACTGGTTTAGAATAGTAAGATAGGGAATATCAAGAGTTTACAAACACACCAAGGTAAATATTGTGTGACTTCTGCTGCTGAACAGGTTAAAATTGTTGGAACCCACATGTCGATGTTCTGAAATTGGGAAAACAAAAATATTAATGCAAGTCCAATGGATGTTGACATTGAGAGAGTAGGTGTTAAGCAACATAAGAATGTTAACTCTACCAGCATTTTCATGACATACTAGACAAGAACCCAATTAATGAAAGAAGAAAATTCGCTTGAGATAATAGTAGTATATAAATCATATCTGTCAGAATCGGTACCAACAGCAGGATCAAATAGTTCAAAAATTCAAGTATGGTCATATCAGACTGGTATCATCAGCCAAATCACAAAAAAGAAATTAAGATATAAAAGATAGTTTCATACATTATTATAATTGATATTCTAAAATTTTAAATAGAATGTCTATTGTATATCACTACATATCCAACTAGTAACAATGCAATATCTAAATGTTATCATATGATTCTTTATAAAATTTAATAAATAATAAAAATTGATTATAATTAATAATTAAGATCAATTTTTAACACATTACTAAACAACACTAAATTATTAATATATATTTTTTAATAAAAGTGTTATCATTTAATATTAATGTTATAGAGTTTGAATCCCTAACAAGTTTTTTGTTGAAGAAAGGACAATTCTAGGATCACTTGAGAGAGCATTGTGTTCTTTCTGAATCCACAATAATCTCTTACATTAATTAATGCTAGATTGGACAATAACCTCATTATATCAATAATGAGCGAGGGAAAAATGAATGAGTCACTGAGTAATGAGTAATGGCATAGTTGAATGAGCAGTATCTAATCTTATAGCAAATCTGAGTTTGAGTTGTGACAAGACTAAGAAATTTTAGAGGGATATAAAATCTCTCCTTCCCATGTGGGTTCTCTAAGATCAATGTTAGATTGGTCAAATTTCTCAATTCATCACAATTTGACCAACTTTTAACTCAATTACATTTTTTCACTCAATTTTATCAAATTTTACTTGATTTCATTAATTTCTAATGTAATATAATTGATATTCTAGCTAATTTCTTTCAAATTTGTAGTCTTTCTCAAACTTCTTTGCAATATTTGTGAAATATCAATTTCTCAGAAAAAATTGGATCAGCTATTGTCGATGCATCTCCAACTCAGACAATCCATAACCATATTAGATAGTTTACTATGATATATGTCATTGCTTTATCACAAAGATTAATATACCATGATACTGACAGTAAGAAGCTCTAGCTTCTGGAAATTAGTCATAGTGGATTCTATTGTTAACGCAATAGAGACAAGCAACAACCATGCATTTGTTTTTTTAGCATGTGTTTAATTGCAAAAACAAGAAAAACTTCTCAAACCGAGAAACCAAATTGATGTAAGAAGGCACTTAACTATATACAGACATAATAAAAAGGTTTAAAGAACCAGTGTGTGCCAAGTAATACAAATGAAACATAATGGTCTGAGCAAACACCAATAGTTGTACAACACATTTTCAGGAGATCTGCAGTGAGCAGTACCGAGTGGTACACACTGCTAACAACTGCTCAGTTGGAGTCATTAAGCCTTGCTTTCAACAGTCAAATAATGTCAATTGTAATCAGTTCACTTTGGAGTATGGTACAACATACAGTGCAAGGTTCAAAATATGCTTCTGTGCCAGAGTTTTGATCGTTAATTAGAAGGGCATAATTTCAGCATCATAGTTGACAAATGGCACAATTTCAGCATCATATTACATTGACGTGATTTAACATGCATCAAAATGTGCCAAAAAACAATTAGATGGATTTACTCCTTTAATATGTTTCACTTATTTATTGACTTCTAAAACTAAAATATAGCAATTAAATAGTCAAATAAATTGAAATTTCATCATCGTGTATCGGCACTGCTTCCTAATGTGTTAAAATTTATTGAGATAGATTCAAATGACTTTTACTAGTTTAATCCTCTTCATTTTGATTTTCTATTTTTAATGACTATCAATTAAGTAATTGAACTAAAAATAATTTCTACTCTCTTTTAACTTTAATGTGTGTCAAAATGAATTCACACAAGTTTTATTCTTATAATGTTTTACCAAAGTTTAAAATTTCAAGTCCTGGTGTAGTTTCCATTTAGAACCAAAACGATACAATTTCGATACTATATTGTATTGTGCCAATGCATTTTTTTTTTGTTTTAAATATAAGTATATATTAATTAATTTTTTCATTAATATTTGATTGATATAAATGGTTATATTTGAATATTCAAAATTAATTTTAATTATGAAAATATATAATTAATTTTTAAAATTATTTGAAAGTTATGAAAGTAAAATTAAAATAAATGATTTAAAACTAAAGAGTTTAAAAAATTATTGAAAAAATTTTAAAACTAAAGCTAAAATTATAAAATTATTTGAAAACTTCATAGAAACTTTAAAAATTATTTATTATTTTATAATTATTTATAATATATTTAAATTTTTTAATTTTGAAATTTTAAACCTAGATTAGAAAAGTTAAATTTATTTTTTATTATTTTTTATTTTTTATTTAAAATTAATTTAAATATATATAAACTGTTATATAATTATATATAACAGTTATATTAATATATAAATTATATATAAATAGTTATTACAAATATAATATATATACAATTATAATATAACAGTTTAATATATATATATATATATATATATATATATTAAACCATTATAAATATATTATATATCAATTTTAGTTAAAATTGAGATTAAATATTTTTACTAAATCCTTTCTCCCGATGGCACCGTCACTGTTACTCGTCGTGACCGCTCACTGTCACTCATTGTCGTCACTCGTCGTTGCACCTCGTCACCATCTTTTGCCACTCAAGTAAGATCTCACCTCTCCTTGCCTTTGGTGCCAATCCAATGTCAAGAATGGCATTTCGATGTCATTCCCTTGTCAAAATGATAAAAAACACTCATATCGAGAGGCACAGGTTGCATCGGAAACCTTGGTTTTTATATAGTTATTTTGGACAAGGTTCAAAAGTTCAAGCTATATAGGAATTTTGATCTTTGATTGGAACGATATTATTTTGGTATCGTCTCGACATTCCAATGCATCGTGTCGATGATGAATTTGAGATTGAAAAAGGAAGGAGATGAAGAATAAGAAGAAAATATTGTCCTGTTAAGTGATATCGATTTTCAATAATTTATCAAAACGATAAATTTCGATTGTTTCACTTGATATGGCATAAGATTTCAAATCATGAATTTGGAAGAAAAGACTAAACTATAGCAATAAGATAATCAATTAAACTAAATTAGAAATTAGATGAAACTACCAAAACATCCTCACATCTACCTTAACATCCTCATCTCTGCAACTTTCATCTTTTACTCATATGCTCAAGTCATAACCCAACATTCAGCTTCATATAACATACTAGATCTAACCGCTATTTTGTAAAACTTTCCTTTAAGTTTTAGAGTACTTTACGATCACAAAGAACATATGATGCTCTCCTCCATTTCAACTACCCCACTTATATTCTATGTTATATTAAAAAAATGACAACCCGGTGCACGAAGCTCCCGCCAATACAAAGTTCCAGGGAACCATTGTATGCAACTTTACCTTGCTTTGTAAGAGGTTGTTTCCAAGAGGATTTATAATAATAATTAGATTTATAATTAACAATTAGATTGCCAAAAGTTAAGTTGTAAAATCACAATAAAACAGATTAGAAATTAACTGATCAAATTTATTAACATAATTATATTCAATATCAAATAAAATTCTGTTTTATAATTAAATTAAAATATTGATATAATTCAAAGAAAACACAAGATTATTATTATCAGATTAGAAATGAAATTGATCTATTTATTATATAATTAGATTTATTACAATTAAATTGTTCATTACAATTGAAATATATATAATCTTTTATAATTATTTAATAAAAAAATATATTATAAAACTATTTAATAAATAATTATATTAAAAATATGATATCTAATTATTGTTTTAAAAAACAATTATTGAATTGCTAGTTCTATAATAATAATTGTATTAATAATACCGGTGTAATATGAAATTTGTCTAACATTATCAAACAAGATTGTATTATAATAATTAGTTTTATAATTGAAAAACAGTTATCACAAATCAGGGCATAACGTTACCAATTGTGAAACTAATCAAAATACTAATCAGACTATTATTAATCTGATTATAATACTTCATAACCTATAGATCTAAAACGTAATAGTAACTTATTAAATCAAACCTAAATTCTTTGCCTTGCCTGTACAAAGCACATCCATCATCATTGCCTGTTCTGCTTCTTCCTCAACACAAACAGAACATCCTTATCCTCAGTGTTCAACCAAATCCCCATTGCAGCAGCATCTTCAAAACTCACTGCTTCCTGGATATGTTGCCTCACTGTTTTCTCGTTCTAAGCTTATATGCACTAATTGGAATGTTCCTTTTTGTCGATTTCTCTAATTTCACTATTTTTGACAAGTTTTTTATGTCTTCTTTATCTTTCTCCCGTAATTTCTTGGATATGAGAGTTTTTCTATGATCTCAAGAAGAATCATATTGGATTCAACCTATCCTGATCAGGATCAGTAGAACTTTCAATTGATGATCTGATATAACACAGATGACTAAACAGGTATATTAAATGTGCAATGGTACTTGTAAAATACTAAGAGTATCTAAATGAAAGGTCATCATGTAATTGCTTTTAGTCTAGGGAAAAAACTTATAGTTTAGATAACAAAATACCAATTATTGAGCACAGAAACAGCTAGAATCTAGCTAATATTACTTCTAGCAACTTACACTAGCACAAAAGTCCAATGCACCTAGCTTGGTTCATCTTCCTTGTCCTTCACAGTTTTAGTACTTTAGTTGTCATAATACATCCAATGAAATCGAACACTTAAAACTTTCTTTTACTCTCCAAGTTACAAACAAAGGGGACACAATTTTCATTTTTGGTAAAAAAAAGACCAGGAGATAACAGCCAACAAAACTGTCCTTGAAAGTTAGCATTGTGCTAGGATAGATGAACAATTCCAATAACAATATCAATTTCCAACACAATCTAGAAAAACAAAAGAAAGACTCGCACCAAGATGCATGCAGATCAAGTAACAAGGCCACCCACATTGAACATAAAGGAACATATGTATTAAGAAGTTCGTTAGTATAACAAAGAGATACATTTAGGGCACTCCAAGATAGGAGTAAAGAACAAAGCAAGTTTCCTGTGTCTTGAGAAAATCCACCTTCAGTTCTAAACTTATACAACAACCAAGCTTTTATCCTACTTAGTGGGGCCAACTATATGAATCCTTCTAGGTCATTGGTCTTGATCTCCAATTATATCTTCATCTATATTTAAATGAATTTTTTTAATTGCTAACTAAGTCTTCTTTAATCTCTCTTCCTCGATTAATGTGCATCTTTTCATGGTCTCACATCATCTAACTGTAATATTTATTGGTCTAGTATGTACGGATCCATATCATTTTAAATGTGTCTTTCAAAATTTTCTCTCAATAAGTGCAACCCCGACTTTGTCTTTAATGTTCTCTTTTTTTTATCTCATCCATTCTTATATCTCCGGTTATCCACTTTAATATCCTCATCTCTGCGACTCTTATCTTCTGCTTGTGTGATTGATGCAAAACTCAACATTCAACTCCATATAACATAGTAAGTCTAACTGTCTTTTGTAAAACTCCCCTTTAAACTTTTGAAGTTACAACCACAAAGAACACCTCATGCCCTCCTCGATTTCAACCATCTGCTTGTATCTTATATAAAACATCTCTATCAACTCCTCCATCCTTTTGTAAAACCAAACCTAGATACCTAAAACTCTCAGTTACAAGTAATTTGTCATCTCCTATCTTAATAATTGTCTTGCTACATCTACTACCACTAAACCTAAATTTCATATAATCTGTCTTTATTCTACTAAGCCTTCAGTACTAAGCTTACATTCACTTAATTTTATAGTAATACAATTAAAATTTTAATAAACATAGTTTGAGAAAGAATACAAGCATTTAGTAGCAACATAAGTGACTAAATAAATTCAAAGGGGCTAAACGAATAGGGTTTAAAAAAAAGCTTCACCTTCACCGGAGGCAATAAAAGACAATGCATGACCAGGAGATAAAACAACTTCCTCCTTTATTGCCTCGACATATGTGCCCTAAAAGAATTTTCCATAGAAAGATATAATTATTCATAGAAATATTAACAAATGAGCAAAAATCAACAAGTTTCTATTTGGCCTACTGAATAATAAATGAATTAAATGATAAAAAAATTAAGTAATTGGGTTTTTCCAATAAATAGGTTTGAAGCACCAACATTTATACTATTCTCTTATAGCAACCAACCAAAGGAATGGAATGGATTATTCCTCTTTTGTTTTCATTCTATTCAATTCCTAATCTCATTAAATTCCATTTTGTTTGTGTACCAAATGCAACCTAAGAATCATGAAGTGTCTCTATACATTATAAAGACAGATTGCTTCCTTTCTGTCAAGTATTAACATATTAGCTTGTTGGCAATTTTACTTAGAAAGGGCCTAGGAAGAAAATTTCTGTATGATACCTCAATAAACAAAATATCACAACCTATTCCCACACTATCCTCTCCTCTTCAAGATGGCACTTAGATATTTCTCATGCCCAACCTGCTTATAAATTTCTGATATTCTTTGCATTCCTTTATTATTCAACAAACTAATTCATTGATTTATTTAGAAAGTGTCATTATAATGAAGTTTTTTTGCGGCATTATAAGCAAGATGGGAATGAGAAATATCTAAGTGCCATCTTGAAGAGGCGAGGATTGTGTGGGAATAGGTTGTGATATTTTGTTTATTGAGGGGTCTGTTTATGAATACCTCAATCAATATTATAAACGAGTATCATTAGGGGAAAATTAACCATCATACATTCTATTGTTTCCCAAATCCAGATCTTTGTTGGACCAGTACATACCTTAAATCAAATGGTACAGGTTCAGGTAGAGAATCATGTTGTGAAACTTAACAAGAAAAGGAAGAATAATAGTAATCAAAGATAGAAAGCAGAATAGATGGATAATTACATAAGAAAACTAAAAACCAAATAGAAGTTTGTTGTTCATACATGAGCGTCTTCTCTAACACGTAAATTTTGGCCAGTTGGATCAAGCAAGTCATTGATAACCTGTATAGCAATAATTTATATATAAGCCCCAAAATTTAATAGATTATGCAAAAAAAAGATCAATCTGGTTGAACACCTTCGTACACTGAGGAAGCCCAAGTTTGTTAAAGTCCACATTTAGAATAAAAACAAATACAACATACTATATATAGTAGCCAACATCCATCAATATATAAAATATATAAGGAAAAGAAGAGTGGGTGGTTGATTAACTTAACTGATATGACACAAACTTCAATGAAAATATAGCTAATGCATGTAAATTTTATCAAAATTTTATACAGAGATAAGATATTATTGTATCCCTGCCAATGATTACCTCATTATATATCTCAAGGTAGGATACACGAAGTAAAAACTCTCTTCCTGGAGTCTGCCAAGGAAGCTCAAGTTATGTAAGACTAAGAATTTTATGATAAAAATGTGTTAGTATTAGACAGGAAGCAGAAATATATGCACAATACATAATTAGAACTTACCCTTTATCAAATAGAACAGCAACATCCAAGCAATGTTTATTTTGGATACAACAATGACATGGTCTCAGAAATCTACCCTAGCTATGTGCATATTCTACCATGCTTCTCAGTTCTTACTTGTACAACCTTTCAGATCAATATTTTTTCCATGCTTTAACAAACACACCCCGTAATGGGAATTTAGATGATAGCATTGTTGACAGGAACTCAGCATATCACTAGCGATAGCTTCATGCAACAAGGACATAAATGGATTGCACATGTCTACATCAACACTGAATTTATGTTTTATTACTTTAATTTGCCAATCCAGTGTGAAATCCAAATTAACCACAATCCAAAATTTATAACTACAATCTTATACAACTTGCTAACCTGTTTCTCAAAATTTTTTCCTACTCACATCAGAGAAGTATACATCTTCTAGGATATATTTACAATACAGTAAGTATGAAAATTATCATTAATTTGAGGAAAAGTAAAATAGTATTGCCCCATGCGGTCTCCATTAGTTCCACCTTGATATAGATTTGATTTGCACTCACACCCCTCAAGTTGACATATTTACAATTTAGCTCAATTTTATTTACAACAAGGTTTAAAATATCGAGCCGTGCCGATGTTTTGGTCCCGGACTGGAATGATACAATTTCGATACCGTATTGTACCATGCCGATATAGTTTCGGTATTTTTAAAATATAAAATACATTAACTAAAATGAAAATTTTAATCTAAATATTTAAAAATAAAAATAAAATATTTTTAAAAAATAATAAGATAATTTTATGGGTTTTAATAAAACATATTTAAATTATCCCCAACTATAGTTAGGAATTAATTATTAAAATCATAATTAAACCCTAAGTTAAAAAAATTCAAAATCGCAAGTCGTGCACGACCCGCGTGCCCGTCGATCGAGCGTGGCCGCGCACGGAG
>JBBMKF010000059.1:4328109-4347099 GCA_037834155.1 Curcuma caesia
AAGTAAAAACTCTCTTCCTGGAGTCTGCCAAGGAAGCTCAAGTTATGTAAGACTAAGAATTTTATGATAAAAATGTGCTAGTATTAGACAGGAAGCAGAAATATATGCACAATACATAATTAGAACTTACCCTTTATCAAATAGAATAGCAACATCCAAGCAATGTTTATTTTGGATACAACAATGACATGATCTCAGAAATCTACCCTAGCTATGTGCATATTCTACCATGCTTCTCAGTTCTTACTTGTACAACCTTTCAGGTCAATATTTTTTCCATGCTTTAACAAACACACACCGTAATGGGAATTTAGATGATAGCATTGCTGACAGGAACTCAAAATATCACTAGCGATAGCTTCATGTAACAAGGACATAAATGGATTGCACATGTCTACATCAACACAGAATTTATGTTTTATTACTTTAATTTGCCAATCCAGTGTGAAATCCAAATTAACCACAATCCAAAATTTATAACTAAAATCTTACCCAACTTGCTAACCTGTTTCTCAAAATTTTTTCCTACTCACACCCGAAAAGTATACATCTTCTAGGATATATTTACAATACAGTAAGTATGAAAATTATCATTAAATTGATGAAAAGTAAAACAGGATTGCCCCATGCGGTCCCCATTAGTTCCACCTTGATATAGATTTGATTTGCACTCACACCCCTCAAGTTGACATATTTACAATTTAGCTCTATTCTATTTACAAGGTTTAAAATATCGAGCCATACCGATATTTCGGTCTCGGACCGGAACGATAATCGTACCATACCAGTATAGTTTCGGTATTTTTAAAATATAAAATACATTAACTAAAATAAAAAATTTAATCTAAATATTTTTAAAAAATAATAAGATAATTTTATGGGTTTTAATAAAATCTATTTAAATTATCTCCAACTATAGTTAGAAATTGATTATTAAAATCCTAATTAAACCCTAAGTTAAAAAAACCCAAAATCGCGAGTCGCGCGCGACCCGCGCGCCCACCAATCGCATGTGGCCATGCACGGAGGCATCACCGGGCCCGAACGACAACTCCGATGGCATCGTCGGACCCGGGCAGCGCCTCCGATGGCATCGCCGGGCCCGCGCAATGCCTGGGGAGGCGTCTCCTAGCCGGAACCATTGTGCCAGTGCTGCTCCATCGACGAAACAAAATTTTTCACCGGTATCGCGCGATACGGCTCGAAATTTCAATCCATGGTATACAATTTGATCCTGAATGCTCAATGCTAGGATCTTTGTGAGATTTTGTGATCAAATCAATTAGCTAATCATTGGAACTAATGAATGCGGTGACAATCTCCTTGGATTGCACTTTTTCTCGGACAGAATGATAATTGATCTCAATATGTTTCATCCTCTAACAAAAAGGATTGGAAGAATGTGCATGACAGCTTAATGTCTAGAATACAATTTCATTAACTCACAATACAACTTCATTGGCTCACTCAGAATGTTACCTAGATTAGACATTAACTATTTGAGCCAAATCCTTCTTTTGCACCCAATATGGCCATAATATTTTGCTTCATACTGTTCTAAGGTATCAGATGGCCACAAAGAAGAATATAGTATTGCGATGAGGATCTCCTATCTATGGAAAAGTTTGCTGTACAAAAGCTCCACTTGACAATTCTAGGAGACAATTTATTCCTAATAACTAGAGAAACATATGAACAAAGTATACTGAAATATAAGAGGTGGAAAGATACAAAGGGCATGAAGAGGGAAAAGAATTGTGAAGGAGATTTGACCCTCAAAAATACAAGGCATGTGATTCATAAGGTAATACGTAATGAGAATCATCCCCAAACTTAAAAAGAACTATCATATGAAGTAATAGTATAAGAGTAGTCTAATATTTTTTGGAATTATATATTCTCAAAACTTAAATAAAATTTCAAATTGAATTCTTATCTAAGCACAAAATAAAGAAAAAATGAAAAGGAGTTCTGAACTTTCTTTTCGTAAGAATAGTTAATGTCATTCTTGAGTAGTGTAATATTATTTGAAACCAAGCTTTGAGAAGATATAATTTGGACCACAAATATAAGAGTGTACTAAGGAAAAGGTGCAAGAGAACATTTACAGGTGACGGGAGGAAATAGCTGCTATGAAGAAATGGCAATTGAATATATTCTTCTAATTGATAGGATTCACATTCAAGACTAAGCATTGATGGGAAAGACTAGCGCTCATCTTATAGATAATGAAGGATAGATTGTGCTAGACATATATTTGAAGTGGAGGGGAGTTAGGCACCAGAAAAAGATGAATGTGCAATTAGAATCAAATAATATAATCCTCGAGAAACTTGGCCTACACCAAGTACTCACACAGTCTGCAAATCCTAAATGAACATGAAAACAACACTAAGTTTATAGTGAATCCCAAATGCAACTTAGAATTTGCTCACAAATAGCAAATTTGAGGGAAAACTTAGGAAAATAGAGAACCAAAGACAGTGATAAAGATGCAGGAGTGGCTTGGCCAACGTCCTTCCCATATGAGAGTGATTCATCTACTAGTGTAGCATGGATAGAATAATATGAAGAGAAAAAAGTGATGAAAGGCTAGAGACAAGAGAAATGCTTCCAAACATGCACCCAAAGGCTCTTAAATCTAGAATCTAGATGTTACTTGGTGATGTCTGTCAGGACAGCAATAGAGCTATCTCCACAAACCAAGAATGTCAAGCTGTGATGATACATTCCGAGTAGCTTACCATTGGAGAAAGTGATTACACTCCTGAACTGATATGTTAACAGTCTGGTTGGTGTTGAAAGGCTTACTTCCAAGAAGACTCAGTATTAACATTTTCTGATTAGACTGTCTCATACTGCATAGATTGAAGAGATTCAGGTAGAATCAATGTGTTATGCAGGTAATAAAATTATCTCCATGAACCAAGGATGTAACAGACTGTGATGATACATTCAGAGTAGCTCACTATTGGAGAAAGCAATCATACTCAAGTGATATCGCAACAGTATGTTGTTGAAAGGACAGTACTGAAATTTTCTACTTAGATTGTATTGCATTGCATAGATTGAAAAGATTCGAGCAGAATTGTTTGGGAAGAAAACATCTGAAATCAGAAAGTAACTGATCAAATTGCAGATTGCAAAACTGATCTGGTAACTGAAGATTTCTGAAAACAGTAAACCAGATCTTGCAAAATCAATTATAGAAGAAGCTATTTGAAAAGGCTGATGGAAGAAGAACATAGGTGAAGGCTGAAAACAAACCAATTTGAACATATCTGCACCTCATCAGAATGGCAAACCCAGATCCAGTGAAATAAACTACAAGCAAATCTATCAGCAGAAGCAAAAATGGAACAGAAAAATCTGACCAAATATGATGGAGAAGCAGTTGAAAAAATGGGAAAAGTCAAAGAAGTATTTTCTGTATTATGGAAGAAGTTGAATCTGAGAAAGAAACCAGAAAACTGGAAAACCTAGGTCAAGCTGTTATATAAGGGAGGGAAGAAATCAGTTCTGGAAATCAGAACAAAATCAGATTACTTCCAAAATGAGACACAAACAAAAACCTCAAGCAATGTCACTGAGAGCAGATCATCTTCCCTATTGAGAGCATGCTGATTCTGAGATGGAAAACTTGCTGGTTCTGAGATGTGGTATATCTTGTTTCCTGAGAATCTGGAAGAAGGCATCACCACATGGGAGTGAACATGCAGAGGAATACCATGGTCGCTGCTGAGAGAGGAAGTAACCAAGCATGGGGATCTTTCCAGCAAAACTTATAAGGAAATGCATGAGAAGGTGGTCGTTTCCATCTAGCTGATGAAAAGAACAGAAAAGGCTCCCTGTCAGATCAGTCAGAGATAGCACAAACGGAGGAAGACAATGCGATCAGACATGAGAACTTAGGTTCTCTCACGGGAAGGAAGGAAAACGACAAGCACAAAACTTCAATACCATGTTAATTTTGGAGAAAATTATTAGGGCATTACCCTAGGTAGCCCCCTCTACCTTCAGTTAGACTGCCATTATTGTTCATTTACTCTCATCAAGTTGATATATTTGCAACTGAACTCTATTCTATTTATAATTTGGTTTGCAACAATTACTACAGCAAAGTGAAGCTACACCACTGTATGGATTCTTGTTGATACTGAAATATTAGATAGTCTTCCAACCTGGTTATTTGTTGACCAACATAGTCTTCCAACCTTGTTATTTGTTGACCAACATATACCATACAAAATTGGTTCATTTATATCCGTATTGGCCATTATAACCAACTTATTACTGGAAACTTCTTTTCTAATTAAGAATGCAATAAGTCTTCGTGGATGCTTTCCTCCCTGATAAATATCTGATATAATCAACAAAGTCCATTTAAATTTTGCATAGATATAGATTCTACAACTGAAATATATTTTCTAAATCAGATATATGAGATACAAAATAGCTTACATCTTGTATTATGCTGAAGACATCCTTGATCGCTAGAGGTATGATGCCCGGAGAATTTGGATCGCCCTAGAAAATCAAATTTAGATTAAAAAAATGTTATTAAATATGGATGTTTTCAGATATGCAGTTTCCATCCATATCAAAAGCAAGAAAGAAAAGAATTCAATTCAACAATAACAAGAGATGCTTTATTTTATATTATATTATCTCACTCAACCGACACCTCATAATAAGTGAGGCGGGGCAAGGATAGAGAAGAATTTTCTTCCACATTATGTTGTCAACCTATCATCCTCTATTATCCACATTATTATTTCTAAGTTTCCTCTTGTTGCTCCAAAGCTATTAGAATGTGTTATATGAGTTTGATAGATTAAGGCTAGGACTTATGGTTGTGGAGACCCCATTAGGGCGTGATAATGTACAAGTTGTAATATATGTTGTGAAACCCCCATTTAAAGTAGTGATGTATAAGTTGTCTAAGCCAAATGTCTTTTTTCTTTCTTTTCAACGACATCATCTAAGTAAAAAAGAAAGAAAGGATTAAAAGATATGAGAGAAATCTTCCTTGGCTTGTCACTTCTTTAACTTTAAAACACACACCCAACTAGCTTTTATCTTAGGACAAGACGAGCAAAGATGGAAGACTTCAATATGCTCTTTTAATAAGAAAAGAAATGTAATAGTCATCAATAATAACAACATATTTGAAACTAAATTTTGGGCAAAGATGAGCAAAATCCAAACATCAAAATACACAAAGGGAAAATGTACAGAAGCATGTTGATAAATGCGAGGAAATGATGATTGAACATGCTTTCCTAATTAGCAGGATTGACATTTAAAATTTTAAAGATTAGACAAACTAGAGACTATCTTTTGTAAGTTCTAAAGACTACAACATTCTAACCAACTATTGATTTGGAGTAGACAGGAATCAACTAGAGCAGAAGAATGCACCGTTGTAATCAACTAATACAATCCTCAAGACCCATATCTTATATTGATATGCTTCCAAACTATGAAGCTTGAATAGAAACATAATTAGCAACAAAAATTACTAAGCAATTTAAATTTAGTAGACATATAGAATAAAGAAGTTGTAAAGATGGTATAGGAATGACCTAAGCAATAGTCTTCACAAATGGGACCCAGCTGATAGTTAGCAAGAATAAGATGAGATGCAAGATTAGAGAAAAGTAAGAGGTTAGCAAACATATGATCAGAGGCTCCTACATCCTGAATCTGCATGCTAGAAACAGTAATCAGCATGCCCAACAGTAAATTACCTCTATGAACAATTGATGACAGACTGATAATGCACCTAGAGAAAGCATTGATATTCCTCAACTAGCACTTTAAATGTAGAAGGCCTATATCAGGAACACCATCCTAAGGATTTGCTTAGACTGATTTATTCTTCAAAACATAGGAACAAACAATTGTTAGGCAAGGGATCACAGAAAGAAATCTGTTTACAAAACTTTCTTGCAACACACTGCAGCTTGCAACAATGGTAAAAAGAGAAATAGAGGATATTTGGTACTTCAAATCCTACTAGAATAAGTTTTATAGATTGTTGCTTGCCACAAGATCAGAATACAACTATGAAATCTGGCAATGGAATTGGAATCAGCTAGAACGACGCAAAACAGAAGACCAAAGCACCTTGAAAGTGATCAATGGTTGCAACTGGAAATAAATCTCTGCAGAAATAGAAATGTCTGAAGTTGTAATTTCTGAAAGAAGAATAACTGGAAAACTGTTGCAGATTTCAGGAATGATGGAAAAAGGTAGAATAGAGGACTAAGTAAAAGAAGTAGGATTAAATCAGAAAAGTAGAAAGAAAAATTCAGAGAACTTTGATAAATTGAGAAATATTGGAGCTTTCAAACAGCAGAGTGTTGGGAGACAGAAGAAAGAATTTGGAATCTTTTGCAACAGCTTCCCAATTGCAAAAAACCAACTCAAACTGCTCTTCAGTTACAATGGTAGTAGCACCAGAGCTGAAAAAGCAGCACTAGGTAATTTCTGCACTCACAAGTATATTGGGAAGTAATCCACAGCCTACACACAAACAGAGAAGCAAATATTAATGCTTAGCAACATATGTTCATGTGACTTGTAGGAGGTTGCAGATAGGAAGATGCGAAGCAGAAGACATTAATTGAAAACTTGGTCTTTCAGCTGATTAATGGAGGAAACTGGAAATAAATCTCCACGGTAACAGAAACAATGGAGCCATAAACTGGAAATTTGTTGCAGTTCAAGTACGAATGAGAAAAGGTAGAAAAAGTAAACCAAATAAACTAGAATGGGTTGAACAGATTGGAAAAACAAGCAGATTTCGAGAGAACTTTGAAAATTGAGAAATTCAGGAGCTTTCGTGCAACAGAGCAGTGGGAACAGAAGAAAGAGTGGCACTGTTGCAATAACTTTGCAATCACAGAAAACCAACTCAACCTGCTCCAGTGACGAGGGTAGTAGCAACAGAAGAGGTTAGCACTAGGAGATTTCGGCACTCTCAGGTACGTTTGGAAGGAGCAGAAAACCAACTCAACCTACTCCAGTGATGATGGCAGCAGCAGCAGCAGAAGAGGGCAGCACTAGGAGATTTCTATGCTGACAAGTATGTTGGGAGGAGTCATGCGGCCTAAACACAAACAGATAGCATATATCCATGCTTGGCAACAGATGTTATGCAACTTGTGGGAGGCCGCAGTTAGGAAGATGCGAAGCAGAAGACCTTAATTGAAAGCCCACCTTTAAAGCAATAGATGAAGGAAACTGGAAATAAAGCTCCACAGAAACAGAAACAATGTTTGAGGATATAATTTCTGGAAAAAAAAACAGAAACTGGAAATATGTTGCAGTTCAAGTACAAATAAGAAAATCTAGAAATTGTGGACCAAATAAACTATGGAACAGATTGGAAAAACTAGAAGCAGATTTCAAGAGAACTTTGAGAAATTGAGAAATCAAGGAGCTTTCATGTAGCACAGAAATGGAAGACAGAAGAAAGTGTTTGGTATCTGTTGAAAAAGCTTCCAAATCACAGAAAGCCAACTCAACCTGCTCCAATGATGATGGTAGTAGCAGCAGAAGAGGGTTGCAGTAGGAGATTTATGCATCCTCAGGTGTGTTGGAAAAGAGTCCTACAGCCTACACGTAAACAGAGGAGCAAGTATTCATCCTTGGCAAGAGAAGCTCATGTGGTTTGTGGGTGGTCACAGCTAGAAGATGTGAAGCAGAAGACCTTGAAGACCATTCTTCCAGACGATCAATGGAAAAAACTGGAAATAAATTGCCACAGGAACAGAAACAAGTTTGAATCTATAATTACTGAGAGACTAGACTTGAATTTCTTCCAGATCAAGAACAAATGGGAAAAGCTAGAAATAGCAGACCAAATAAATAGTAAAATGGAAACAGGATGGAAAAACTGTAAACAGTTTTCAAGAGGACTTTGGAAAATTGAGAAATCCAGGAGCTTTCACAAAGCAGAAGAGTGGAACGAAGGAGAAAGAGTTTGGCATGTTGTTGCACAGCTTCCCAATTGCAGAAAACCAACTTAATCTATTCTTTAGTGGCAATGGCAAGTAGCAGCTGCAGCGACAAAGGAGCAATGCTAGGAGATTTCTGCACTCACAGGTAAGTTGGGAAGGGATCTCATGGTCTGCACACAAATAGGGGAACAAATACTCATGCTAATACAATCGAGAGAGGAAAATAGGAATAGATATTGGTGTTGATACCATGATATAGGAAAATATGAGGAAATTATTACAGTCCTTACCCTATGTAGTCCTTTTGACCTTAATATATAGTATCATTATTATCATTTTATATTAATACCGCTAACATTTGTATATTTTTCATTAGAACCTATTCTAAGGACAATTAAATAGATGTGGTGGCCAAATTGATCCATCTAGGTTTCTTTTGATAAGCAGTGACAATGGTGGTAGCAGCAGCAGAGGAGCAGCGCTAGGAGATTTCTGCATTCGCAGGTAAAAGTTGGGAAGGACTCACATGATCTACATGTGAATGGGGGAGCAAATACTCATGCTAATACAATCGAGAGAGGAAAATAGGAATCGATGTTGACTTTGATACCATAATACAGGAAATACTAGGCAATTACAACAGTAGTTACCCTAGGAACTCCGTTCGACCTTGATACATTTGTGTATTTATCATTAGGACATATTATAAGCACAATTAACTAGATGTGGTGGCATAATCGATCCATCTAGCTTTCTTTTGATAAGCATCAACAGCATTCCCCTGGAACCTATATTGCCATTTTGCATCATCATTCTGGCTTCAATTTTATTAAAGACAAGATTCATCTACAATAGCATCACATGAATATTTGAAATAGAGGTAACTTTTACTAATCCAAGGGTATGGAATCCTAAAACAAGGTTCTAAATCACTAAGAGATCGACTGTCACTCTATCCAGACCGTCAGGTTATCACTCCACCACATAGACCCACCACTCTACAGACTGAATATTTTCACCAAATCCATGACATGTCAACTTCATGTTAGCAAATTAATGCTTGTAGTTTTACCAGCATCAATTTGAGGGGATGAACTAGCTAGTTATTTAAGGCCAACAAATTATATGCATTAGTTGGACATTTAAAGCCAGCAAATTACCATTTAAAGTTAGAAAATTATGTGCATTGGCTGGCCATTTAAAGCTAGCAGATTATATGCATTAATTGGTCATTTAAAGCTATCAGATTATATACATGGCTAGTCATTTAAAGCCAAGAGATTACATGCATGGTACAATTTTGCCAACTATCTTTTATGATTCTTAATTAGGGTATACTAGTGGTAGGCTACATTTTGCAGAGGTATGATAGTTTAGCTGTTTTAAGGGCTAAAAATTATTATGGGCATATAATGAGAATTCTACTTTTCATTTGCAAGAGGAATCCAAAGTTGGTATTTCCAGCCTAACTCTTCACCGATGAACTGTCATAAAATTATTTTCCTTGATCAATATTATTTTGTTATTCATTCTTTAAACTTCATATTAGTTGAATGCATCCTTGATTGAATCCATCATTTATATGAGTTGTAGTAAATTTACCTCTAGAACACATCTTATTTGCCTCCCTTGAATTAAGATTTATGTTAGATTGATTAAATGATTATTTATCTTCAAAATTCTATTCTATTCTATTTCTCCCTTTGTCTGTTAGGTTGCTCTGCAGTTACTACATTTACTAGTGCATTCATGTAGGCTGAAGTGAGCTCTACAAATGTTTTCTTTGGGCATGAAGAATTTGTATATTTGTTCTCAGTCATCTATATTAGTTTATACATGGGCTTTTGACTTGTAATTATGTGCTTATTTGGTTTGATTTTTGTTTAAATATGAGTGAGTTGTATAGATATTCATTTCAATAATATTAATAAAGAAATGAACATTTGAATTTGCTTGAAAAGAATTAGCTAGTCAGTTAAAGCCAGATGATTATATGCATTAGTTGGACATTTAATGGCAGCAGATTACCATTTAAAGCCACGTTAT
Organism: Curcuma caesia; assembly: GCA_037834155.1. Taxonomy (NCBI): domain Eukaryota; kingdom Viridiplantae; phylum Streptophyta; class Magnoliopsida; order Zingiberales; family Zingiberaceae; genus Curcuma; species Curcuma caesia. The sequence goes on from JBBMKF010000059.1 coordinate 4,338,123, forward strand.
ATATATTAGTTGGTCATTTAAAGCTAGCAGATTATCTTCATTAGCTGATCATTTAAAGCCAACAGATTATATGCATTAGCTAGAGCATTTAAAGCCAGCAGGTTATATGCATCATACAACTTTGCCAAGTACCTTTTATGAATCATTTATTTTATAGGCTATCCTTTGCAGATCTGTATATGATAATTTAGCTATTTTAAGAGCTCAAAATCAACTTGTATTATGGGTATACAATCAGAATTCTTTGAGAGAAGGTTGCGAAGTTTTTCATGGCAAATTGAACAGAACAACCTTTGGGAGGCTAGGTAGCATAAACTGTAACGACACAACCCAAAAATTCATGAAGCTAGAATAAAAATCAGAAGACTGTTGGAGTGTGGCTAGTTCATGTTCGAGTTGGAGCTAAGTAGTGTTGTGTTGACTGTAGAGTTTCTTTAAGTAATTCCACATCCATTCTGCAGTCTTGAACAGTTAAGAGTTCAATCTGCTGTTGGATTCCACAGATCCTAGAATCCATGTCATGATTTGAGCATCCTTGACCTCCCACTTGACATAAATTTTTGCCTTTAACAAATATCTTAATGTGGAATGCCCATGCAGAGTAGCTTTGTCATTAAAATAAATCAAGAATGCATCATACTTATCTGAAGGCATGAGACCGGGAGAACTTGATCAAGAATAAGCAAGAACAAGGGACTGAACTAAGGCTGAATTGGACTTAAGAACAAGAGAATCTGATACCATGAAAAACTTGGAGTGTTTTGAGCAGAAAAAGAATGAAAAAACTTAAAAAGCTTTGTGCAGAAAATGTCTTCCTTCTCTTCGAGGAGAACTCTCCTTATAAAGCCAATAATACAAACTGATTTTTAGCCCTTAAAATAGCTAAACTATCATATATAAATCCACAAAAGATAGCCTGCAGCAAGTATATCCTAATTAAGAAAAAGAATAAAAGATAGTTGGCAAATTGTACAATGCATACAATCTCCTGATTAGCTAATGCATATAATGTGTTGGCTTTAAATAAGCAACTAATGCATATAATTTGTTAGCTTTAAATGATCAGCCAATGCCTGCATATAATTTGTTGGCTTTAAATGGTAATCCGCTAATTTTACTTTAACTATCCAATTAATGCATATGATGTGTTGACTTTAAATGACCAACTAATTCCTTTGACACTAAATCAATTTCAACTTAATTATTTACAAAAAAAAAGTTAGGCTTTGGTAAAGCAAAATAAACAGAACATAGGTGTTGAATCTTTATTTTCAACAAGCAATTTTCACATATGATTTAAGGTAATAAATTCTATTTGACAGAAAAAAATCTGATAACTGGTTAAACTTTAGTACTAGAATATGCAAGCTTTGAAAGGATAAAATTCCAAATACTTTTTGTGATTGTCTATGAGATTATGTAAAATAAAGAGCTTCAGAATTCCCCAGATCATCCATTTGAGCCTATATACTCTACAAACTTACATGCATCGTATGCGTCTTGCCACTGCTAGTGACACCATAGGCAAAAACTGTCCCTGCAAATAAAGCAGAAATAAAGTAAATGCATATGGTCTACTATTTGGCTGTATCTAAAGGGAGGGTGTCTGGCTGACAAGCAGGCAGCTGACTACTCCCTAAACCAGACTTTGTTTTGCAAACTAAGTCAAATTATTTGAGAAGAAAATTGAAGTTGATTAAACTAGGATAGAGTATACACCTTTAAGAATTATTTAAAATGATAATGTGACACTGAATTAGAAGGCTTCATGTATATGTTAGGTACAGTAAAATAACAGAAATGGAAAAAACACTGAGATCTCAAACAGTGAAAGAAAAAATTTATATAGTATCATGACTAAATCTGAAGTAATTGAGTAATTGAGGAGAGTAGAACATTGAAATAATTCAAAAAAAAAAAGCACCAAGAAAAGCAGCAATCAGTGAGTTTGACATTTCTGCACCTTGAAACCTTCAACAACCAACTTCCTTACCACACTGCAGCTAAATAAAAGCCAGTTTTGGCCAAAGATATGCCAGGAATGAGCAGTGTGAATGACTGATAGATATCCCAACTATGCAAGGGGAAAAAATAGAAAGATGATGATTCACAAGTGCTGCCAATAGGAACTAAGTACCCAACAGGTAGAAAAGTGACATGAACACCTTAAAACATAAAGAAGCATAGACTAAATATCAACCATCAAGCAGCCCTCTACCATATTGTGATCAGTTAATCAGTGAGCACCAACCAAATTGTCATACAAAATAGTTGTATATTACAGATAGAAGTTTTATAAAATGCAAGTCAAAGGAACAGTATGATCCATGGCATTGACAAATATAGCAAGTAGCCTAGTAGAGAGCATATCACCATTCTGTTAAACACAAAAATTCATTTTTCGAATGTATAAATTAAAAAAATGTAAAAAAATAGGTTACCATTTATGCCCTCCATTGCAGCTTTAACCACAGGCTGGGCAGCAACATCATACACCGATTGAGTAGTTGTGGAAGGACCAAAAACTCTATCTGCAACATGGAATTAATTTTGTTAGGGCGGGGGATTGTAGGATCTACAAATGATATGCAAAATGAATGGCTAATAATAATAGATGTGTGTGTCTGCACACACACTTTAAGAAAACAAGATAATATGCATAACTTTCCTTTGTTGGAGAAAGGGAGAATAACATATCCCTAAGATAATTAAAAATTGACAAGAATTCAGTTTGAACAGCAAGAATAAATTCACTGAAAGAATTCTGTTTTCTGCAATCTCAATAAAATGCCTTTTTCTTGGGAAGGGTCGTATGGAAATTGTTAGGTGTACATGTTTTGTTCCTTTTCTAATTCAAACATAAGTTTTATGGCAGGTAGCTCATCCCAACTATTTGGGTTCAACTACATAAGTCTATCCCATTGAGCCCCATGCATGGCAATATCACTAGCAACCTAGTAATAATAACGCGATTATATCATCTCTCTCACATTGAATAATTCTTTCTTTAGTCTACCTCTATGCCCCCCCCCTACTACACTTTTAAAGATGTTTATATCATTTTATCTCATCTCATCCTACTTTATCTCATTTTATCATTTAACATAGCTACACCTAATTATTATCAAAATTATTATTGAATATTAGTATTTTTTATCCTTAGTGGTAGCTTGACACATATTAACATTCTCAGGTACATTAAAATTTGTACATGTTGCTTCCTAATAGTCGAATAATCCAATCTATAAAATATGGTAGATCTTACAAAATGTCATAAAATGTTTCCCTTAATATAAGGCACAAGATGAAAAAAAGGACAGCCCAGTGCACAAAGCTCCCATCAATGTAGGGCCCCAAGAAAGGATCGGGTCACATTGGGTCAATTGTGTGCAGCCTTCCCTTGTATTTTTGCAAGAGGTTGTTTCTGCAACTCAAACCCGTGACCTCAAAGTCATGGGAGCAACTTTACTATTGCGTCAATGCTCTCCTTCAATATGAGGCACACGATGATCACATAAAAATCCAAAAGCTCCTCTAATTTCAATAAGTCATCCTTTATGTTATTAATGATATCTTCATCAATATTTGCTTGTTAACAAATAGATTGAAGATATCTAAATCTCTCAATTATAGAAAAGGTAGCTCGTGGCTTGACAAAAAAAAAGATTGGAAGTGATAGTTGCTTACAAAGAATCTGAATTGAATGTCTAGGTAAGTCAATAATCAATGATGGGGAGAACTACTATATCAATCAAGTTTCTATAGAACTCAATAATCTAATTTATAATATGGCCGAAAAATTGCTTATCAGATTCGAAAGATATACCATTGCACCCCTATGCACACAACTTTTCTACTGAGAGAGATTATTAAGAAAGACAAAAGAAGAACCCTGTCTGCCTTTTGTCAAGCCATGCGGCTGTGATGCCACCCTCCAGTATCTCACATTGACTAGTCAGTAACAGTATCAGAATCATGATGCAGGGATTTGAAGAATGTCCAATCATGATCACCTAAGCTCTTATGGAAGTATTATAATGCCCATAGAAGAGAGAAAAAGCAGCAAATTGTATGAGGAAGAACCAAGACAGAGTTGGAAAAGAACTATTATTAACATTTGGGATAAATCTTCTGAATTACAAAATATCAATTGACATATGGGCAAAGCTGGAAGGCTTGTGATATCAATACCGATACCTAGTGTTGCCTAATCTGTATCAGGATGAGCAACAGTGATACAGGGCGAGAGAATTTCCAATCTTGCAACTTTTCAAATGGTGATCATTAAAATAAGAGGGCAGAAAAAGAAAATGGAACAATGAAGAATTAAGATAGAATTGGAAAAGAACTACCATCAGCACTTACGATATGTATCTGAATTTGTTGAACTCTTGTTAGGAAAAAAAAGGAGAAACAGATCAGAACATCCAAAATCTGAAGTCAAGGTGAAAAGTAAAATTTGTTTGATATATGAAAATGATTTGTATTGGGATATTAACATACAAGTATGCATGTATATCAGCTAATTAGATTTAGAACAACTGCAGAACTACAGCAACTTCTGCTTAACCAAAGTGATAGTTAACTGTCTTGGATGAAATTAATACCTGGTTTATCATGCTAAAAGGAAATTTAAGAATCAAATAATAGATATGATGTGTGTAATACATAACAATCTATGCAACATCCTAAATGGGAGGTTTATCAAGCTCACTTAAACCAGGTGAAAGGCTGGAGAAATTAATATATCAAAAGAGAAGAAAATAAATTTTAAAAAACAAAAACGAAAACAGAAAACAATGTTACTGTGTCTCCCAAGTACACCAAATGAATAAACAAATGTTTACCAAATGCATAGAAGGTTGCCGGATTGTACTCGTTGCGGACTATTTTGTCCCCGTCGGCGTACCAAGCGATCTCATCTCCACGCTGAAACTCGCGGTCACTACAATAGTCGATCAACAAGATCAAATGAAAACATGTCCACATCCTAAAAGGGCAGTCCAGAAAAGAGAAACCTCCTAAAAGCATCTAACCCATCAGCAAAACACATCAAAACAGACCGGGAAAGAAAGATAAGTTCAAAATAAATAAAAGAATCTCAGATCTACTACAGTCTGCACTTTCATCCTTACCTGATAGGTCGAAACCTGATCGTGACGGTGATGCTATCCCCAGATCCCGTCGAATCCAACGGTTCGGCGACCAGTTCATCGCCCTCAAAACCAACGGGAGCAACCCATCCCTTAGCATATTCCATGCGGCCGCGGCTGGGAGTCGCGGATCTCGTAATCCCGCCGTTGGAGGAGCCGTAGAAGTGAGAGGACACGGAAGAAGGGGAGGATCGGGGAACCGAACGGCTGTTCATGAAGGATGAGGTGGAGGTGGAGGAGGAGGAGGAGTAGGAGGTAAACTGAGGCTTACGATGGCCAAATGGGGAACTGCTCCGCCCTCTCGACGACGCCGACGAGTACGGCTTCCCAGCCATCAACTTCGGAGATCCAGCACTCTACTTCCTCTCTCTTCCTCTCCTTCGCTTTCAGTCTCACGTGAAGAGGAAGAGGAGAGAATGTGGAAATGGAGAAGTGGAAAAGAAGGAGGTAGAAGAAGAAGAAGAAGAGAGTCGGTGAAGGGGAGGAGAATGGTCGACAGAAATAGGGAATGTCTTGGGCAGGAGGAGAAGGGAACTGGTAGAAAAGTGGGTACTAAATACATAGGTCATCGACTGGGAGGTGGAGCGGTCGCTTAAACGAGTTTAGCCCCCAAAACACAGCCACTCATACAACCAATCATGCGATCATTACCAAAAAAAATTAGTTTCCGAAAGATAATTGGTTTACAGTGGTCCCCACCACACCTCTCTGTTAGTTGCAGGTGTGGTAGTCGATGGGGTACACTAATTCCTCTATCGAGTAAGAGGATCATGGGGACCCGATCCCTATATCACTCTATACTTGAAACTTGCTGCAAATCCAGGCCGTCAAGTTGAGGGTAAACCTCACCTTGATCCGCTATTTCCAGCATTGCCGTAAACCAGACACCACCGAAATTGCAGCAGATCCTGGAACTGGGGAAACTTGAAGCCAAGTGAAATGAGCGGGAATAACCGCGACTGCAGCCTCGTGTTGAGCCGTTGAGGAGCGTTTCAAATTGCCAATGCCACCAACGCAACAACATAATTTTCAAAATTCTGAATCTGTTTCCGCGAGTTTACCTAAATCCTAGAACAATTATAAAAAAATGCATACGAAATTATCTACAACTACAAATTTACAGTACCCTTCCTTTGCTATACTCAAAAATTAATTTATTATTTGAAATAAAAAAAATAACTATTAAATTAGATCTCTATAAATTAGTGCTATATCTATACATTATATTTGATAACCAACCAAATTATTAATTTTAGAAGACTTAGACGTAGCAAAATTTAATGTGTCAACCTATTCAATGCATATATATATATAGTTCGAAAAAATTTCGAATGCCTAAAATAGTAAATAATATTATTTTATATTTTTTATTTATTTTTTTACTTATAGTTAAGTCATTTAAGATTTTTCCTTTAGGATTTAGGGATTGGATTATAATATTAAACACAAAAAAAAAGCTAATTGCTCACCAGGTGTCGGATAAAAAGTATAAAATAAATAAAACATAAAAAATAATTTAAAAATATATAAAATGATGTCATTTACTATTCCAGGCACCTGGAATTCTTCTGAACTAGATAAAGTGTATCCTACCTGATGCATATAGCTAAGTGGAACTAGTTGAAACTAACATATTACATCTTAAACTAGTTGGACTAGGATTTTGTATTAAGTCAGTCCAGTGTAATGTGTGTACTGAGACACATAAAATGAGTGAGATAATAAGGATAATTAAATTAAAAATATTTTTTAAAAAAATTAAAATCTATAAATTAATAGAATTATTTTCTTAAAATTATTTTTAAAATATTGATATTTTATTTAAATTTATGATTGTCTTGATATATATATATATATATATATTTCAAAATATTATACACTTTTGAGAATTATTAACCATCACTAAACTTCTAGATCCTTAGGTTAACTATAGAATCTTAGACCCTTGGACATCAAGGTATGTCTTCCTTGTGGTTAATAAGGATATCTTAAGGGTACGTCAAGTTAAGAGGGAGGTACTTATTAAAAGACCAAGTATTAAAAGAGAAATTTTTAAAAAATTACTTAAAAATAATTTCAAAACTATTTTTCAATTTCTTTAACAAAGGTTTTGAAAAATATTTTAAAAATTTAGTTTGAAAAGATGGTTTCAAAATAGATGTCTATTTTTCAAAAGTGTTTTCAAATTAGTCTTCACCTTCAAAATTTTCTATATTGTTTTTCAAAACTCCTTTTAAAATGCTTAGGAATTTTGAAAAAATATTTTTTTCAAATATATTTTTTAAAAATTATCAAAATCTTTTGAAAATGAATTTGACAAAGATTTTAATAACAATTTAGATATTTTGAAAGACAATTTCAAAATGGAAATGAGAAAACTTGAAAAAGTTAGGTAAATGGTCTTTTAAAAAGGAAATGGATACTTTTCACTAAGGTAAAATCCTACAATTGTTGGTGAAAAACTTAAGGAGGACCTTAGGTAATATTCTTTTTTATGTATGTCATAGGGGGAGAGGAAGGTTTACATTAGAAAATTTTAGTCTATCTCAGTTTAGCATAAGACTCATAAGATCTAAGTGATGTGTGCTTAGATTATCGTTGTAAAATGAGCATGTCAACTTAAATAATACCGAATCCCCTAACTAAAGTATTATAGGGTAACTCGAGTCGTCTCTCAATGATTATAAATGGTGTACGGTAATCTTAGAGGTTATTGAAATTCAAGATTTGGATTTTTAGTTGGAGGGGGATTATTTTGAGTTCTAAATCTAAAGAACGAAAAGACCACTAAGCATTGTAAATAGAGTTGTGAATACGAAAGTGCTGAGAATAAAGTGCATTAACAAAGTAAGGAAGTACATCAATAAAGTAAATAAATGCATCAACAAGTAAACAAAAGAAAACTAAGAGCAATCAACATCCAAAACTGTAAGAAAAAATTAAATAGACATCTAATGTGCAGAATTAAATCTAAGCTGATAAATGGACAGTAAAATAACTCTCCTAATGTCCCTGGCCGGAGGTGGATGCATGCGAAGCGGCAAAACTCCATTGAAGAATGCGACGACGGATGGAACCCCAACTCTGATGCAAACTCCGTGTGGTTGAAGCGGCAGGTGAAATGATACGAAGGAACAAGGAACTCCCTTGACTCCTTGGTGGAAGGAAGATAATCGGATTTGAAGACAAAAATCTCTTTGACTTCTTTCCGACGGTGGTAATGGATGTGGATGATGATGACAGTGAAGGGAAAGTGGCGGCTAGCCCCTAGGTCAGGTCCAAAGAGAATAATACCCTAATTTTTATAAAATTTAGCTTTTATACCCCCAAAAGCAGTCCCGCGACACGACCGTGTCTCAAGGCATGGCCTAGAGAAGGAGTCATTCTGAAAAAGAGGCATGGCCATGCCTTGTAGGCACGGCTTAGAGAAAGCACTCTTATGCAAAAGAGGCATGATCGTGCCTTATAGGCACGACCCAAAGTAGGAGACTTTCTGTGGAAGAGGCACGACTGTGCCTTTTATCATGACCTAGAGAAGGAATCCTTTTGCAAACCCTGAAGAAAGATTGTAGAGCTTGAAGTTATCTTCATTTTAGTAGGTAGAACGATCTATGACTCCATTTGAGCTAAAAATTATGCACATTTTACTTTTGATTTGTAAAACTATCCAGATAAGGCATGACCGTATTTGAACCCTGGAAAGGTGAGGCACGGCCTTGGCAAGGTGAGGCATGGCCTGGAGAAGGAGTCATTCTGCAAAAGAGGCATGGCCGTGCCTTTTAGGCACGACCCAAAGTAGGAGGCATTCTGTGAAAGAGACATGG
>JBBMKF010000059.1:4347199-4359759 GCA_037834155.1 Curcuma caesia
ACTCTTGCAGAGAAACAATCGAAGAAGATTCGAAAAACGCTATTCATCCCCCTCTAGCGAACCAACCGATCCTAACAATCACCCTCTGTCTCTGCTCCTATGGTCCTTTGGTGATGGAGGGAAGCACCTCCTTCTCTTGGGCAAATACGACAATGTTAAGTAGACTCATTTGTTTGCAAGAAAATTTAACTACGACCTTGCAAGGAATACCCCTCTTTCCTTGTGCCAAGGCAGTGTTTGAAAGATTGTGGGGCGCTACTGCACAAAATGAAAAGAAAAAGTACAAGCAAATCAGGGTATACATCATGTCTTAAATACATGAATATGAATCTTACAATGCAATTTCATCTTGGAGAAATTAGGGCAACCACTTCAACAAAAGGTGGAATCCGTCACCCCAGCGGCCCCACACGGTCGGTCCCACGATCATCTGTGATGAGGTAAATCAAGAAGCTGCAGTTGACTACTACGAGGGAGGGCATTGCCTCAACTTTGCCACCCTTGCCCACTTTAGCTTCACCCCGCACTAACCAACTCAACCATGCCTCGGGGTCAAAACATCCCCTTCCCTCACCCCCTCCTAAACAAGGGTCAAAATTCTCCTTCCCTTTCTTTACCTGTCCCTCCCCTTCCCTCACCTCCTCCTAAACAAAGTGTTAAACAACTACATCATTTTCTGTATGTTGCACTTTTGATGTTGAATTTATTATGGTATTTTTGTTTTAAAAGATTATTAATGTGATTGTTGGATTTCTATTGTTCTAGTGTAGTTGTTTATAAATAAATTTCTTAATGTTGTTAGTTATGAGATTTGATGAGGACACTGATTTATATGGTACTGTATTTGCATGTATTGTCTAGATATATATATGTGTGTGGGTAATTTCCCTATAAAGGTCGTTAGTTTGAGTCTTTGCCTTGAAAAATCCCCTTTTCATAAGTGAGCCTCTCAGCTCCTTTATTTCAAAAATATCACTAATTGCCAACATTACAAAACAAAGATTTTACCCAAGTTTAGTGTGAAGAAATGAAAAACACCAATACACCTTTCAATTATTTAGGATCCTTAATGTTATTTTTTAAAATTACATAATATGTTGTGTCACCCAACCAAGATTTAATTAAAATTTTGTTAAGTGCTAAAATAAAGATAATGATATACAAATTCCAAAAAGAGGACCTCAAATGGTCATAAAAAATTCTATATTAAATGTGCCACTTACATATAATCAAATTAATTTTTGACCAAAATTTAGTGTCAAAATATGGTTGGATGCTAACAACCATCCACCAAGCACAAAAATTGACATTTGACACAACAATCAAAAGATATATTGATAAACTATGCATTAGCCTTTTTTAGTGGCAAAAATATGTTATATAATTCCTAGAGATCACATCAGGATCTTAAATAACCCTAGAACACATTGCATTTCTTTTTTCTATTTTTAGGACTCACTAAGTTTTGGTCAAAACATTAGGAATGAAGAACCTAGGCGGGTAATTTATAAAACGGAGCCTTTCGAGATAAAATCTGATAACTGGGAGGTTTTGCCTTATATATGCTATATTCAAAGTGCTTTTATATAAAAATAAGGGGAGATTTTGCCTAATTTCTACATGGCCAAGGGAGGGGGCATGGCATCATCCTTTATCTACAATTTACTTTTCTATACGTTATATTTCATCTCTTTTGTACGACATTGTTCCTAGTATTATATAAGTAATATTAAAGCTAACCTAGTTTACTCTTTTTTATATGTTATCCGAAGCTCTCTCTCACCAACTTGTGTTTCTCCTCTCAAACAATATGAGCCTCACACAAAGACAACCACATTTCACAATTTGCCTTCATGCTAAACTCCCAGATAAAAGGACCTCTCTCTCCCAACTGCTTATGCGTGTGATCTCCCACCCCTCCCAATTACTTGTGTAAGTGATCCCCTACCCCTCTCTTATTCAGTGCAATACACATGCATCAACTTGAACCTCTCCTCCATCAATAATACAACTCCACTTTCCTTTTATGATACACTTACTCCTTATTGTAGCAACAACCTATATCCCTACCAAACTTCATCCTTCCTAGTGAGATTTGTAACTTCTTTCACCTTCAATTCATGTGTATCTACAAATGGACTTTGTTATCTTTTTCTACCTCACCTTTAATACCTAGTAAGTTAGAGGAAGAAGACATATCTCTCATTATCCCCATGTCTGGATCAATTTTGCCTCATTGTTGCACCTTGCACCTATTGCCACTCTAGCACTTAAAATCCTGCACACCTCCATATAACCTCCCAACACCACTCGCTCCTACCTCTTCTTGCCTCATCTTCAACAAGCACAATAGTGGCTCCTCTGTGATCCTAGTTGTGTGAATTATTTTAAGTTTATTTTTTCCACAAATCTTATCTTCAACCCTATTGAAAACAATAAAAAATAAAGTCATTTTCTTAATCTCCTGGTTGTTTATCACAATTGTTTCTATAGTTTGCTACTCTTTACTTATTTTATAAATATCAATTGTGAACACTTATATTCGTGTAACAAGAGGTACCCTACTATGAGTGAAGTAAATTATTATTAAATATCAATTTTTATTTACAAAATTAAATCATTATAATAACAAAATATAATAATAAAAAAACATAGAACTAATAAAATATCAAATTTAACTTTTTTTCTAAAATTTTAAATTGACAAAATATGACGAACCGAATTGGTAAACACGGAATTTGGGCATCGAATTGAAGCCAAATTAAGTTTAGATTGAACTCATCAAGTAGGCGCAAAGATTAGAGTTATGTGGGTTTGAACCATGGTTGATTTGACTAATTTATAACCAAACCAAATTTTAAATCGGTTAACTAGTTCAATCAATTTAAAACGAATTAGAGATATTTTGAGGAAATCATATTCTCTCATCTCTTTCTCTTTTTCACTTTCACGCACACAACAACAATAGTGCCACCACCTCCTTTCCACACATCGAGCTCCCCTTCCCTTTCTTCTTCCTTGTTCTAGCACCACTAAGCTCCAACCCTCTTCTTATCTTCCTCTTCTCCAGCAACACAGCAACATCATCTTCCCAGCCGTTGGCAACTCTCTCCCTCTTCCAACAACAACAGTTAGTGTCATCATTGGTCGTTGTTGAAGCGATCACTGTCATCCTCTTGAGAGAGGACAGTGATGCTGTAGCCAGTAAATGGAGCCAAGAGGAAAAGCCATTGCTGGATCCTTGTCCTCCGAACCCATAGGTATCCTTGTTTAACTAGGTTGTTGTTCATATGATGACCAATTAAAGGTTCGATTGGTTCGAGAGTTTTGTATCAACGAAATACCTCCATTGTCTCATCGATCGAAGGAAAATTGCAAGGTATATATATTTTATTTTATTGGATTTCTATTTTAGGTTGGGTTGTTTAGTTTAGAAATGGGAAATAAATAAATAAATTCGTTATTTGATAGTAATTGATGTAGTATAGGAATTGGGAATATATCGAGGTAGCAGGATACGATTTGATCCATTAACTTCATGTTTTAGATAATTTTCAAATTTTATGTTATTATTATTATTGGATATCTATTTTGTGTTCTGAGTTATTTTTATATTGTGTTTGTAGATACTAGTTTGAGTGGAGTATGGTGACTTGCTCACACTCAAAACTTTTTGGTTGTACATAAAGTTGAGTAAATCTATCCTTTGAATTCATAAATATTTCCTTGTGAATGAATAAATAGATAAAATTATATTATATATGCTTGTATAATTGTTTATGAAAAAGGGGATTAAAATAATATTTAAAAATATTAAATGAGTTATAAAATAATTAAATATTTTGGGGGGAGGGGGGTAAATAATTGTTTTTCTATTATGTTCACATATGGGCTGATATAGGAATTAACATGGAAAGAATTGTTTTAAAAAAAATAAAACGAATACTTTGAATTACTCTTTAGTTACCTGTTGTTGTGCTTGACCTTTATGCTACTTGATGATCTAGATATCGATCCTTGTATTTTCATATTGTATTGTTCTTATTTGCGGACCCTATGATGATACCTAATTAAATTAACATGATTTATCTTAAAAGAATTGATTTAGGTTGGTCATTAAGATTGACCAATAAGATGTGAATTCAGAATAGAATAATTATGGTAAAAAGAATTAAAGTAAAATAATAAAGATGTTAAATGGAGAAAAATAAAAATACTAAAAAATAAAAACTTTAAACTCAATTTTATACTAGAGTACATGAACACCCACATATTACTGTGGACCAAATAGTCACCCGCGATTCATATTTATTTGCGCATTGGCGCTATATTGTTGTATTCCACTACTGCGGGGGCTTTTAGCCCATTTGTCAGATGACATTATTATACTGTAAGTATATTGGCTTCAGTGATTTACTTCTTAGTAGATTTATTGATAGTTGACTTACTAGATGTTTATCATGGATGATATTTATGCATGTTGATACTTATATCATTAGTGATAGTTATACATGATGAGTAGATTATGATAAACGAAAATTATTTTAATTGATGATAATAGTAACTCTAAATATTGATAAAAAACCAAAATGAGAATAGTAGTTGACTATAGATATAGTTATATGTATCCATATATGTATAAGTTAAAGAACTTAAAATTGTAATATAAAATTATAACTTGCTTTAGTTTCTTAACCTCCTAAGCAAGATTAAAATTCATGCACATATTTTTTTATTATTCACTTAGTAAATTTATGCTTACTATTTACTTTCCTTGACCTATAGTTTTATTGTCATAGGCATCCTTTTGATATTTATTAGTTGTATATATGATACCATATTAGCTGTATATATGATACCATATTAGCTCTATATATATATATATGGCAGTATATATATATATATATATAGCAATATCTATTTGTTAATTATATTAGCTATTAATTAGCTTTATTAACTTCTTAATTGTAGATAGTTTAGCTAAGATGAGTTTAGTTTCCTAAGATGGATTTCTAGTCTTGTATATACATATATCTCATCTTTCAATAAAGTGATATATTCTTTTTCTACCTCAAGTAACATGGTATTGGAGCATTAGAGATTCAAAATTAGGGTTCCATCTCGCCTCTACTACCCTTTATTTTCCACCTGTCAACATGTGAGAAAGTTGACCATCGTTGCCTCTTCTTCCTTTGTTCATCGATACATTCCACGAACCCTTTCACGTTTGCCTTAGACGCTTGCGCACCAACCCAACGAGCTTGCAGCCCCGTGCTCATCTCACCGCCCATCAAACGCTACATCTTGATCTTCCTTCTGATTCTTCTTTTATTTGACTTTCTTTGGGATAAAGTCTTATAGCTGAGAAACTTTCTATTATGATGGATGTGGTGCCTGTGATGTTTAAAATCACAGACTATAAACTAAATGGTTAGAACTATTTGGATTGGAGTAAGACTGTTCATCTTTATCTATGGAGTATTGATAAAGATGATCATTTGATTGATGATTCTCCTAAAGATGATTCAACACAAACATGGCTTAAAGAGGATGTTCGCTTGTTCCTTCAGATTCGGAATTGTATTGATAGTGAGATAATTAATTTGATTAAACATTGTGAATTTGTTAAAGAATTAATGGATTATTTGAATTTTTTGTATCTTGGAAAAGAAAATCTCTCCTGCATGTATGAGATTTGCAAAGCCTTTTACCGTGTGGAAAAACAAGATCAACCTTTAATCAATTATTTTATGGCGTTCAAGAAGACATATGAGGAGCTTAATATGTTATTGCCCTTTAGCCTTGATGTGAAGGTTTAACAACGCCAACGAGAGTAGATGACTATCATAAGCTTCCTCACTGGCCTATCTCCTGAATCTGATTCTACTAAGTCACAAGTTCTCTCTGGTTCTGAGGTTTCCTCTTTACAAGATGTATTTAGCCGCATTCTCTGTACAAAAAGAACCATACCCGTTTCGCTTAGTGGTGCTTTGGTAAATCACAATACTAATTATGTGCTTAGAAGATCAACTAATCACAATGGAAACGAAGGAGGCTCACCAGACTTTCGAACTCGAACGTCGAATTCTGATGGTATTGTATGCAACTACTGTCATAAACCAGGTCATACAAAGTTTGAGTGTAGAAAGCTTCAGTACAAAAATTAGCAGAAACACTTGGTCTATATTGCGCCCACCAATGATGTCTCTGATAAATCAGTTCTTATCTCTACAGATGAATTTGCCAAGTTCTCATAATATCAAGAATCACTCTAGTCTTCATCTTCCTCTGTCACTGCATTACTGATTTAGGTAAACACAACGCATGTCTTATTTTCTCATCCTCTAAATGGGTCATTGATTCTGATGCCACGGATCATATGACAGGTAATTCTAATCTATTTTTTACTTTCCAATCTAAAGCTAACACTTTTGCTATCACTTTAGCTGATAGGTCACCATCTTGTGTTTGTGGGTCTAGCACTATCAATATGATATCAGAGCATATGGTATCAATATTACCCCTTTGCTTCCTCTGTCCTCTGTCTTACATTTACCTAATTTATCCTTTAATTTGTTCTATGTCAGTCAACTAACTCGTAATCTTAACTGTTGCATCTCATTTTTTCTTGATCATTGTTTATTTCAAGATCTTTTGACGAAAAAATTATTGGTAAAAGATATGAATCTGGAGGCCTCTATATTCTTGGCACATCGCTCTCAAAATCTTTTGCTTGCTCGAGTGTCACTTCTCCTTTAGAGACTCATTGTAAGTTGGGTCATCCATCTCTCCCTTTGCTTAAGAAGTTTTGTTCACAATATAATAAGGTATCTTCATTAGATTGTGAGTCGTGTCAGATTGCAAAACATCACCATCTTAGTTTGAGTCCTAAAGTAAATAAATGTGTTACTATTCCTTTCGAATTAGTTCATTCTGATATTTGGGGTCCTTATCTATTTTGTCTAAACCTGAATTTATGTATTTTGTTATTTTTATGGATGATTATTCTCGTGTAATTTGATTATGTTTAATCAAAAGTCATTCTGAGTTTTTTTCTCTATTTTGTGCATTTTGCGCTGAGATTAAAACTCAGTTCGATGATGATTTGCTGGTATATTTTGTCAAATCCTCTATACTCGTCTCGGAATCGGATCATGTCAAGCTTCCTATTATTCAAGTCTACTCTAAGGGTCAACCTCTTGATTCAGGTCCTGCACCTCCTCCTTCGTCAACTGATCCAATCCCGAGCAATGATCTCCCTATTGCGTTACACAAAGGTAAACGACAATGTACCTATCCTACTTCTTCTTTTGTTTCTTATAACGGTCTATCCTCTTATTCTTTTATTGCTTCACTTGACTCTATTTCTATCTCTAAAATTGTCCGTGAAGTCATATCTTATCCTGGTTGGTATCATGTGATGATAGAGGAGGTGAATGCTTTGGATAACCATGACACATGGGACTTGGTCTTCAGGGAAATGGGCTATTGGATGTAAATGGATGTTCATAGTTAAAATCAACCCGGATGGGTTAGTTGCCAGATTGAAAGTCCATCTTGTCGTAAAGGGTTTTGCTCAGACCTATGGTGTGGACTATTCTAACACTTTTTCTCCTGTTGCAAAATTGACATCTGTTCGATTATTTATTTCAATGGTTGTTATTCATCATTGACCTTTACATCAACTTGATATCAAAAATGTTTTTCTTCATAGAAATCTTCAGGAAGAACTGTATATGAAGTAACCTCCTGGTTTTGTTGCTCAGGGGGAGTCAGAGTGAGTTTGCCATCTTCGAAAGTCCTTGTATGGTTTGAAACAGAGTCCTCATGTTTGGTTTGAAAATTTTAATCAGGTTGTTGAAAATTTTAGTATGATGAAAAGCAAATCTGACCATTCTGTATTCACAAGCAATTAGGAGTTAGTATCATCTTGTTAGTTGTGTATGTGGATGATATTGTTATCACTAGAAGTAATGTTATGAGAATCTCATCTCTTAAATCTTTTATTCATACTCAGTTTCACACGAAGGACTTGGGAGTGCTAAAGTATTTTTTAAGTCTTGAAGCTACAAGGAGTAAAGAATGTATATTTCCATCTCAGAGAAAATATGTCCTTGATCTATTAACTGACACAGAAAAATTAGAGGCAAAGCCTTATAGTGCTATAATGATTTAGAACATGCACCTCACAAAAGATGGGGAACCATTTGAACATCCTGAGAGATATCGAAGATTGGTTGGAAAGTTGAATTACTTTATTATAACTCGTCCAGATATTGCATATCCAATTAGCGTTGTCAATCAGTTTATATCATCTCTAACAATTCATTAATGGGTAGCAGTAGAGCAAATTTTATTACTTGAAAGGAGCACTCAGATGAGGTATCATGTATGTAAATCATGGGCATACTCATATTAAATATTTTTCAGATGCAGATTGGATAGATTCCAAAATGGATAGAAGATCCACTTCAGGTTATTGTATCTTTATTGGAGGAAATTTAGTTTCATGGAAGAGTAAGAAGCAAAATATTGTCACGATTCAGTGCAGAGTCAGAATATAGGGTTATGGCACAATCTGTATAAGATAATGTGGATATATCAACTCTTGATTGAAGTAGGACTTAAGGCCTCAATACCAACAAAACTATGGTGATAATTAAGTTGCTCTTCATATTGCATCGAATCTTGTGTTTCATGAGCGAACGAAGAACATTGAAAATTGATTGTTATTTTATTTATGAGAAGATTCAACTAAACTTGATTTTTACATGATATGTAAAGGCTGGTGAACAAGGGACATCTTTACAAAAGCTTTAAATGGAATTCAAATTAATTATCTTTGTAACAAGTTGGACATGATTAATATCTATTGTAGCAAAAGGTGGAATCCGCCACCCCAGCGGCCCCACACGGTCGTCCCTACGACTATTTGTGAAGAGGTAAATCGAGAAGCTATAGTTGATCACTATAGAGGAGGGTATTTTTCTCGACTTTGCAAATATTTGACCCTTGCCCATTGTAGGACGGTATATATATATAGCAATATATATTTGTTAATTATGCTAGCTATTAATTAGCTTTATTACCTTCTTAATTGTAGATAGTTTCATATGATGAATTTAGTTTCTAAGATGAGTTTCTAGTCTTGTATATAAATATATCTTATCTTTCAATAAAGTGATATATTCTTTTTCTATCTCAAGTAACAATATCATAGTTATTTCAGCTAGATCATAGTGTTAGCTCAGAGATCTCGATCTGTTAATTCCTAATTTAGTTTTATTTCGATGTATTTCCATTCTGCACGTTTAATATTTTGTTTTATACGATTTTGTTGTAATTGTGGTAAAAGATGCATAAATAAATATATAAAAATTTATTGAATTTCTTGGTTGCCCTATTAGATGACTCTTAGCTCCCTTTTATTATAGTGCCACCAAGTGGAATACCTCGTGGCAAGTGGAAAATTACACTCCCGAAGCGTGACAAATTTAGTTGGTAACAGAGCTCGATTTTGATTCCTATTCATGGGTTTCTTATTTTGGATTTTAATTTTCGTCTTGATTTTGTCATTTTCGAATATAAGGCTTACATACAAGTCGAGGTGTATCTTTGAGACATAGGATTCAGGAGTTCTTTTATCTCTTGTTTTAAAAATTTTCAATTATACTTGGTTATTAAAAAAATTACTTGATTCTGTTAGGAGATGCCATGAGGTCGAACTACTCATGGTCGTATCTGTGGCCATAGCGATGATCATGATCGTGGTTGTGGGTAGACCGCCCACGGGCCAAGTCCAAACCGAACCCGACCTAGATCCGTAACCGGGTCAACGAGCTGGTTACCCATTGACCTAGTTAAACAGGTCGGAACTAGCCTGTTTTGTTTAAATTGCTAGTTCAGTCATTTAAAAAAAATTACCATCTAGGTTCCACCCTCACGCAACCCTGCACAAGCGACACTACACCGCCGATGCTAGTGGCACTGCATTGTCGGCCTAGCACGGTTGCCTCGCATTGCTCTACGAGGGTGACCCTACACAACTGCCAGGTGGCCAGTCGCCTCGCACGCCCGAGTAGGTCAACACTACGGAGCTACTCACCTCGGGTGGCCATCGACCGACTTGGTTATTTTTTTCTTCCTTTTGTGTGTTTCTCTTACTTTCCGTAGACTTTCCATGGGCATTTTTTCACTTTCCTTCTTTTCGAGGGCGGAGAATTCCGTTGGCAGGAGAAATTAGGGTCAGAAAGGAGGAACCCCTAATGCCAAGCCTCGCGGTGCGAGAACAAGAGAGAAAGGGGATGTTGGTGGGGAAGCGACGAGTGGGAAGTGGATTTGGGGGAAAAACATATAGCCCAGTGAATGGGTTGGTGCGCTCCTTATCTTCGCGTTTTCTTCCAGGACAAAATGTTCAAATGACCATTTGATTTCTTTTATTCTGAGAAGGTATTTTATAGTTTTATTTTTCTAAAAAAGCATTATACGACCCTTTTTTATTTTTTATTTTTTTATAAATTTAAAATTTATAATTATTTTAAATAATAAAATAATAATTTTAAACCGTCGCAAATTATGAACTGAATAGCAACCAGCGATTCCGATCTGTGAACCATAACCAGTTGGACGGTTGAAGTTAACGGTTAATATTTTTGAATTTATCGAACCGACCATTCTGAATGTCGAACTGACCATTCTGAATGTCGAACCATCGGTTCGGAACCGTGGTTGAGTCTAGTCATGAGTACACATAAGCATATGTCTGTTGCTTCGGAAGTTAATTAGGGACCTGTCTCCATCTCAGAGAAATATCATAACTCAATCCAATTTAGAGTTGCTGGTTAGTTAAACAGACAACCTACAATATGCACTAAGAAGGATCTTTGGGGAGTACCTATAGCCAACCCAAATACCCTTGTAGATATAATTGCGGACAAGGTCTGCATTCCTAAACTTGTTAGATCAGCAAAGGACAACTTTACATTCTTCCATAGAGACATCAATCCTTCGGAAGCACGTGCATGGTTAGAGGATATTGAATGCACTTTTGAGTATATAGCCTATTTAGATATAGAGAAGTTGGATATGACTAGAGAGTCCTCATGGCCGCAAAAGGTGGCTAAGATATATCACAAGGATTTACCTGCCCACCTTTACTAAGCCAAGCCATACTGCCACTATAACTTCGATGAGCATCCCAAAGTGTTTTACAAGTGGTGCACGAAACCACACTTTTGATATCATAGTTGTTTTAGCTAGATCATAGAGTTGTTTAGATATCTCGACCTACTGATTCTTGATTTGATTTTTATTTCAATGTATTTGTGTTTTGTTCATTTGATACTTTGTTTTATATGATTTTGTTGTACTTGTAGTAAAAATGCATAAATAAATATAAATTTTTTGAATTTCTTAGTTATCCTTGTCCTATTTAGATGACTTTTAGTTTCCTTCTATTATATTGTCACCAAGTGAGGTACCTGTTGGTATGTAAAAAATTATATTCGGGGCATGACAATTATAGATGTGAGGATCTAAAACTAAATGAAACGACATGGTGTACATACTTAACAGCCTAAGAACTAGAGTGTATGACTTGAACAATTTAAAAAGAAAATGCTATGTGAATATTTTAACAAATTGACAAATAAAAACAATCTTGATATGTTGGATCATTTATCAAAGATAAGTCCATAACACCTAAACATAACCTGCATAATGATCATCATCCTATACCTAGAGAAGAAGTAATCTACTTTGAAAACAATAACTAACATAGGTCTAAAATTTAGGAAATATCACATGTTAAGCTAGAAACCCCTGTTTTGAATGACTAGCGAGACCCTAATGCATTTCTTAGTTGGTTGGATGAAATAGAGGTTTTCTTGATTGATATAGCACAACTCCCGCTGATAAGGAAAGGAAGGTTCACCGAGTATGTGGGTCATGTGTTGATTACCACCCCATGACATGTTTTCAGCCAATCTCTATTAATATAATTAAGATATATGCACCTCAAGTAAGATTAGAAGTAGATATTAAATCTAAGTTTTGAGATAACCTAGATGAGGTATTATAAAAAATTCCGTCAACCGAAATGATTATAATAGGAGGAGATCTAAATGAGCATGTAGGAGTAAAAAAATGAGAAATATGATTAGGTGTATGACGGTTATAAGTTTGGAACAACAAATAAAGAAGGAAAAATTATATTGAATATTGCGATAACATATGACTTTATACTAGTTGATATGTTTTTCAAGAAAAGAGAACACTTGGTCATGTTCAAAGTGGGAATAATAAGTCACAAATTGACTTTCTTATGGTTAGGAAGAAGGGAAAAAAGATTTGTAAAGATTGTAAAATCATCCTTGAAGAAAATTTAAATATCCAACATAGGTTAGTAGTATTGGATATGCATCTCAAATATAGTATTAATAGAAGAAAAATGTATATGACTCCTAAAATTAAGTGATAGAAGTTAAAGGATGAGAAACAAAATATATTTAAATAGAGAGTAGAAGTATAAGTATTAGGAGAAATATATGGCTACTCGAATA
>JBBMKF010000059.1:4370402-4387740 GCA_037834155.1 Curcuma caesia
AATATACATATACTACAGGAATTCAAGTTAGGACAGTTTTACAACTGTCTGGTCTTGATTTGTGGATTTCTAGTGAAACTCTAATTCAGATCGATGCCAACTATTCCCTTTAAGGGAATGCGTCCTCACCTACTCCTCTCAAGAGAGTTACCTTTTTGCTAACCATCCACTCCTCCAGACCTGGTTGAACTTTTGCTTAGCATCTGATCCACTGACCCCTAGGACTTCCTTTCGATGTTCAATCCTTGCTGATCCATCGAACTGCTAGATATCCAATCCACTGACTCGCCTATACTTCCCACCTGGTGCATACCCTCGATCTACCAAGACTTCTTATCCAGTCCACCTGACTAGGATTTCTTGTCTGGTCCACCTAATTAGAACTTTTTATCTGATCCAACTAACTAGGGACTTCTTTACCTAGCCTCTAACTAGGAATTTTCTATGTTACCTGCACACTCAGATTAGCTTGTTAGCACACAACACAACCTTAACTTAAACCATTTGCCATGATCAAAATGCAAGTTTGATTATCTGGTACTCCCTACACTAACAAATAAGGATCGATAACTTTAACAAAATGAGATTGAAAGTCATTATTGTACATCTACATCTACAAAAGAATATACATTATTTTTATAGTTAAATTTCTAATTATATGTGTGTTTTTATTTATTTATATTATGTCAACAAACAATATAAGACCCCAAAAAGAGAAAAAAAGATAGAGATATATTTAATAGTAATGGTGTAGGCCAATTATAGGTTTTGTATGGTAGAAAGACCCTTTCTCTTTAACTATGACTTCCTTCTTCTCAGGTGTAATCATTAACTATACAAGATATCTGCAATTCCTATACTATTAAACTTGTAAAACAACTAACTAATGTTAAGTAGGGATGTAACAATTATACTTTAGTGTTTCCAATATATGCAATAGGTAGGATATATCTCCATCTTCTTTTCTCTTCTTGAGGGTCTTATATTGTTTCTTGATATAATATAAATAAACAAAACACACACATAATTAGAATCTAAAATACAAAAAAGAAAGTATATCCTTTTCTAGATGTAGATTTACAACAATGACTTCCAATCTCATTTTGTTAAATTTATCAATCCTTACTTGCTCCTTTTGGGCCTCCTTTTCATCGTTCCCCTAGGAGAGTTCAATAGTATCTCTCTCTTCTTGCATCTCATCCATATCACTATGTTTTATTCTCATCTTGTCCACATCTTTTATATTCTTTTCAAGCATCCTCTCCTACGTTTCTGATACACCAACCACTTGTTTTTTATCCTCCAGATCTTGAATTTTTTTTGGGATCACAAATTTCTCTCTTGCTCCTCTTTCTCTGAGGTACTAGCTTTAGCTATATTGGAGTATCAATAGGATTGTCCCTATAGTCATAAGGGCTTCTATTACATCCTCTCTTAGTTATTTGTCTAGTAGCAACTGGTTCAAGATGAGGATTTTACTTTCACCAAGTTGAGAGAACTAAAATCGAAGGTCACGTGCATCTGAACCAAAAACTTTTTTCCATTTGAAAATATGGTTCGGATGCTTTGGAAGTTAGGTTAGTGTTACAGTTGTTTGGGGAAGGGTTAGAAATTAAGTGTGCCCTTTGGTAAAAATCAAAGTGTGATGCGCCTTTTAGGAAATTTCAAAAGCTAGGTGTACCCTTTATAAAATGTGATTTTTTAGTGACTCTTATATCTATAGTAAGATAAGTTACAATATGTAAAAGATTGATTACTATTTTTTTCACACTACATAAAGAGCTTTATATCATTAAAAATTTTAGTTTTTCGGTAATTTTAGATACTTTTTGTAGGATAATAGTCCAGATTTGGATTAATTTTGAAATATCTAAGTCCAATAATGAATTTTGACTTGAACCTAGAGGGTTTGAAATCTAAATTTTTTACGTGGTCAGAATTTGCACAATATCAAAAACACTGTGGTTTTAGTGATTCTAATGAATGGTGTTGTTTTTTTAGTGATTCTAATGTCTATAGTATGATAAGTTACAATGTATCGACTCATTGATTGTTGAATTTTAGTTTTTTTTCACATTTTTTTTATCTCTATAAAGTTTTTGAAAGATAACAGTATAGGTTTAAATTGATTAGAATGAACAATATATAATTGTTTTTAGTGATTCCAATAAATTACGATGTAATAAATAATGATTGCTAAATTTTGTTTCACACCTCACATAGTGCTTTAAATTATTTAAAATTTTGGGTTTTTAGTATTTTCAATCTCTAGAGAGTTTTTGGAAGGTAATGGTCCAAATCTATATTGATTCTAGAATGTTTAGGTCCAACAATAAATTTTGACTCATTGATGATTGAAAAGAGACCAAAATCATGGAACTTGAACATGGCCAACATCAGAAGAGTGTTAGGAGTGTTAGGAACAAAATGGTACATTTTGAAAAGAATTTGATATGTTTAAGTTATTTTTATCCAAAACTTTTAAATGTCATTAATGACTTTTGACAAAAAGTCATCGTGGATCTAAACGGTTCCAAATTTGAAAATAAGAATATAGATAGATTTAAGGGACCATCACTAGTGCAACTATGTGAAAATGAAAAAACTTCAAACTCTTTAAGGTTATTAATGAATTTTGATCAAAATTTTATTGGACAAGATTTTTTTTTTAAAAAATATTGATAGATTTGAAGGGGTGTTAGGAATGCAACAAAATTAATTTAGCATAAATCTAATATTTTTAAAGTTGTCAATAACTTTTGAGTGAAAGTGCTTGATAAAATAACTATGTTTTTGTTTTTTGTATTGATTCAGGTTCAAGTAAGAAAAAACCAATTTTTTGCTTTGGTTTGGAATTGTAATAGGAGGAAGGGCATTATGGAAAATAAATGTGCCCTTTAATAAAATGTAAAATATGATGCGTGATTTTAGTATTTGTGAAATCTAAGTGCGTGGTGTGGTAAAATGCCAAAGTTTTAGCATGGAAGACAAACTCAATCATCCTCTAAGTCTAACATTAGGCATGGAACTATATTACCATCTAAAAATTTCCATTAGTTCAATAAATAGCACAGGAACCTGTTGATGGCTCCCATTGTATTATTTAATTTATTATAAGTCACAACTTTTGGTAAGATCAACCCGAACTCTATCTCAAAATATTATACGTAAAAGGGAAAAAAAAGACAAGTCCTATTAAATATAGACGTATAAAATAAGTCATCAATGAACTAAATTAATATCAAGGAGAAAAGAGGTCTAATAGCTCAACTTTCGTAAGGCCCATGTAAGCAAATTGAGATCAGTTCCACTAAAAATCTTACGGGCAAAAGTCAGGAACTAATCACAAAAAGAGTGAAAACTCACCTAAACTCCAGCTAACTTGTATGCTAATGAAGTATGTTGAAGCACCATCAATTTAAATTATGTCCCCCATTAAACAATTTAAATAAGTTGACCTGATATTTCATCAATTCATTTTAAGATGAATCCAGATGATTTGTCTCACTTGAGCCCGTGACTCCCACAGATCGACCTACAGTAGACTTAAATTGATCCGCAGATTAAAAAAAACATCTAAAATTTAAAACAAAAAGTAAAAATTGAACAATCCAAAGACCTAATTAATATCAAGAGTAAAAATAATAATAAACAAATAAATCACATCAAACCCCAAGATGCCCCAACGTAGCAAGCTCTTTAGGGGTTGAGTCCATGAGACTAACTGGGATTTATCATTTTCTTTAGGGGAGAAATAAGAGAGACATATGTCGGTGAGAACCATAACAAACACCTGCGATGAGAGATTCATAACATTCCCAATATGATCTACACCTTTATCTATTTTATTATTATGTTTCAAGTTAGAAAAAACATTTGATCCGCTCAAGTAATCAGCCAAACACTTAGCATCCTTCTTAAGACAAAAAACATATCACCCCTAACAAGTTTCCCTTGTTACCTAAAGAAAGTTTTCACTTAGAATGTCCAACTTCATTCGAATAGCTATCAAATGGTAAACACACTTGTCGAGGTAAAAACATATTACCTTTGTTCCATTTTAAAAGCTAAAAAATACACAAATTCAACCATGTCAAAACTTATGCAAGCAAATTGACTAAAAATGAATAAGCATCAAGAAAAAGTTAAGAAACAAACTCAGTTTAAAAACTCAGAATCATATGCAAATGAATACGCATCACATTAATACAGAATTATAGATATTGATACTCATTTTCACCACAAAATAAAATTGCTTCTTGAGTTTTTATTTTACATGAGTCATGTAAGAGACATGCAATTATATATATATATTTTCTAGGTAGATCAGTCTAGATTTTGCAAGTAAAATCGCAATTACACAGACTAAATTCCAATCAAAGATTATAAACGATCTCCTTTAGGATACATATATAGGGTTCTGTTATGCACTGAGTATAAAGAAAACAAATGTCTTCACACAAAATTATGTAAACGCAATTTAACAAAACAAAACCATAATCATCTCCGATCTCCAAATTTGTCTAGGACACGCCACGTAACTTTGCAACATTTGGCAGTAACGACAGTGTCTATATATTCACCTGAGACCATAATTTGGATTTGGTAATCATTCTTACGAATATTGGTTTATCTTGAATGATTCTTCAGCTGCTCTATTGATTATTTCATTCTACAAGAAAATACAGCTCCGTGAAACGTCATTTACACATTGTAACAAAATATAATGGAATTATTATCTAGAACATTAAGAATGAAAACTAATAACCACATTTTTGAACTGCAAATAGTAAATATCTAAATTTATGATAAATCGGGCGGATTCATCCAAGAAAAGCAACTACAAAGGATATGTATACCTTTCATGCACCATAATAACTGAAATAAAAATAAGAACATAATCGGAGAGACAAAAAATTAATAATTTTAACATATTTAAGATCAGTATGTTATAGGTGAATCCACCCGCATAATGAAGCTTGCTCACATCAAAGGCAAATGGAGTTTTAGATGTGGGATTTTAGCTGAAAGAGGTCAGAAGCAGACAATAATTTGACTAAAGTAAATATGGTTCAAATAGAGTAGAACTCAAGAGGTCAGTATCGGCAGTGTTGCTATTATTGAACAAAAACTCTAAGAAATGTGTTTAAATGGTATGGACATATATTTAAGCGACCAATAAATACCTCAATTTAGATAATGTGAGACCACAACAAATACACACATTAATCGAAAAAGAAAAGATGAAAAAAAACTTAGATGGCAACGATAAAATAAGATAAATTTTATTTAAATTTATGAGTATATAGTAGGCATCAAACCCAATAGCATAGGAGGATTTATATAGTCAACCTCATTTAGTGGGATACAGATTTGATAGTGGTTGTTGTTATGAAATTTATAGAATTTTTCAACATATTTTAGAAATTTGATACCCTCTTTTTTGTGTTTCAATCAACAATTTCAAAATTCCAATCGAATAGGTTGGTTCAATAACCTTAAGTAGGTTAAGAACTTAAAAAAAATCAGTTTCATTTTATTGATCTTGTTTCATTGTTGACATTCTTAAATTGTAAAGGATGCTTATGTTTTTGATAAATGGCAAAGGGGAAGATCAATTTGAAATTTGGTTAAGTTTGGTTATTCTTCCTAGTATATCCTACTCAAGGGGCAGCTCGAGTGCAGCCAGAACCTATTTAGAGTGCTTACTTCCATTTATACCTCATTGATTCTTACCAAACATAAATATATTCCCAACCATCAAAAGAGGATTAATGGAACATTTGACCCTTTTTTAGGATTGAGATTTATCACGGCTTTGATGGTTATGGCAAAGATTATAAGATAAGGCTTATTATTATATTCGATATGTTTGAAAAGTCGTTCAGGACTTGGGCAAAAACATAGTTGGTGTTTGATGGCTCAATGGCACGAGGTCCATTGGAGTTTGGAGAAGGATAGCGTGGACAACTAAGGCACTATAGGATGAGGAGCATCGGAATATTACTAAGTCGAGGAAATAAACTACATAAGAAAAGATGAAATATGACATTTGGAGTGAGCTGAGAGCTCGGTATATTCGAAGGATGAGTAGCTTGAAGGAGAAAAACCTTAAGATGGTGAAACTCCATGGGAGTTACAAGTTGAGTGACCCGTATGCATGGGGCAAGAGTAGTACTCAACCTAGGCAAATTCGGTCATTAGCTTGGCAGTAGTCAATATACTAGTCGACTGAAGGAGTTCGTCAGTCGACTAGGTAGTCTACTAAAGGAGTTCCTCAGCCGACTAGGTGGTCGACTCAAACACAAACATACTAGTCGACTAGCAAATCAACTAGTGAAGGTCCAATCAACTAGTGATTATGACCAATCGACTAGTGAAGCTTAGATGAAGCAATCGCCTAAGAAATAATCATGATCCAATGGAATCAAACAACTAATCAACTATTGGTACGTAGCAATTGACTAATGGGCATCAACATAGCAAGATTGAATCAAAGTTTCATTTCATTGAAGAAACTATTTTAAGGGTTCAAAAGACCATGAATTAGAACAACATTAAAATATTTTTCACGTCAACACTCTGTCATTTTGTGTGCTTTGTTGTTAACTCTAAAAACTCTATTGTAACCCTCTGTGTTATCTTTAATCAACTTGTAAAACCTTTGCTGTCGTGGAACAGAAAGTATAAAGGATTACAAAAGTAATCTACCAAAGGATTATAGGTCGTAGAATAGAAACTTGGGAGTTGGCGTGAACCACATTAAAATTCTAGTTAAAACCCTTTACCCAAACATCAAAACCTATGATTGATCGCGATCACTTAGGGCCCAATTGCATGGACAATTTATAATCTATGATATTCATTATTTTTTTATATATAATATTACCATGAACTTTCTAAACATTATTGGTCTAATATCATGAAGCATAAATAACTATATAAGAAATAAGATTCTATCTTTGCATACGAATATATAGAATGGATGATAACAATAATAATTAAAATAAATTTCTTTAACTAGCAGTATTGTTATAGTAAATGTCTATCTTTAAAATATTTAAATGAATTTAAATATTCCATCAAATCAAATTTGTTGATATTGGGATCTTGTGTAAAATAAGTAGGGATAAAGACCAAATGTTATGTTTGTAAGTTTCTAACCCTAGATGTTACTTGGGATTTAAGCCATTTAGTTCAATTTAAATCGCAAGAACATAAGATCTGGATCACAATATAGACTCCATGGTGTGGTCCACTAGTCACGGCCAATGGGTTGTAAGGTAAGGCAAGATAAAAAACATAAAATGTCATCAAGTTGAGCACAATGATGTAACATGGTTCAGGGCGAAGGGTAGGCAAGTTGTTAGGGTTGTTGGAGGGCTATTGGAGGTATATGGCCAGTGATTGGTCGAGAGGTTGATAGATAGATCAGGAAGGCAAGTCACAGAAGGCTAGCGGCTGTTAGGACTTTAGTTTTTGAGGATTTTATGTCTTTTGATAATTTGATATTGTAGCCAAACCCGCCTAGTGGGATAAGGCTTAGTTGTTGCTGTTGATCATTTAATGTTGTGGGAGATAACCTAGTCAGATAAAGTTTACAAGACTTATTTACCTAGTTCTTACAGTAGACAAGTGGGCATGCTGGGCATTTTCAAGAGAATTGCAGAACCATTCGGAATTCTATTAAACTGATTGGTTCTCTTAGTATAGTGAAAATTGAACGTTCATCCACCTAATTTGCATATTTAATACTGTAATAGGACCAAATCAGATCAAGAATGTCTAGTTTTCCAGTCATTTAGCCTGATCCATTTTAATTTTTATAATCACACATATAATTGTCATGGCCACCAAGAACAAGTGATTGAGTAGATTTGCAAATACTTCTATTTTAGTGCATAACAAAGCTGAGGTGTGGTGACATCACAAGTGCATCTAAGCAATAAGATATCCATAATCTGTTTAAAAGATAGTATTATCAGGACAATGACAAGGTCTCCTGGTGAACCATTCCTGCAATTTAGGCTAGATTTTAGATCCTAAGCAATCAGTTTGTCAATAAAATGAAATTTATGCAATTTGCATTATTTGCATAAGGTTTTAGTGGAGTTAGATGACAACAGAGGTGAATTTTGAATAATATTAGTATACAGATTATATACTATATTCAAGTATAAAATGCTTGTTTAGGACAAAACAATTCAGAAATCCCACCATGAGCTTAATAGATAAACATTTTTGAGCAATGTATATATTGTGCTTTTTATTTAGCATAGAGAAACATTATTCAATGCAATAAACAAATAATTGAATACCTGAATTTGTCTAGTGATATGCCCTATTCCCTGATTTCAGATACACAATTGAAGAAAACAAATTATCAGATGCTCCAGAAGATAAGAAGCAAATTATAATTACTGATGAAAATCTCCAAATAGAAAAAGCACACGTACTTGAAACTGCTTTGTTTCCCATGAAAATTCCTGAAAAGATCTCGTGTGCAATATCTTTGATGAAGTTGGAAACTGGATTGTCTCAACATGTTGTACAAGCCTCAAACTACCTTAAAGATACATTGGAACACACATCAACCAGTTAAACATCTTTACCTACATAATGTCAAACTACACAATTATCAAGTAATAAACTTAATTATCAAAGTTAAGTGATGAAATTATTAGGCTTTCCAATTAAAACTAGACTTAAGTTGGTAAACTTTTTTTTTAATTAGCATAACAAATTAGGAATTTGTTTATTTATTGAAAGGTTTGATTAAGTTATTGCAGGAATCAGTTAAATAATATGATGTTTTATTGAGAATTGATCATGATTAGTGCTTTTAAAGAGGTCTCCATTCCTTTTGTTATTTCATCTTTCATTCCAATCAAATTTCATTTTTCCTTTGGGAGTTTTGTTTGTCTCGGTGTTGAATCAAATGTTATCAAAGCCAAAGTTAATATGAGTAGCAATTTTTCCTCTCATCCGAATTTCTTCCTTGATAATGAAACTACCTAAATGTGGCTCTCACATACCAGTTTGTCTCCACTTCATGCCATTGATGATCTGGTACCCATTATGCATTGCCCACTGACGAGTCCCTCTTAAACACCGGCTGCCACAATGTGCTATCATCCAGCCCACTAACACCATCCCCCTTCTGTTGCTGTATAACAGGCAGATTCTTAGCCTCCCACCCCACCCTACCACTACACAATCTCTTCCTCTCTCGAATCAATAGGATCCGCTTCCTATCATTTTAACTCCAAAACCCAATAGGCAGTTAAGTAGTCCTTCCTTCTTAGGCCCACTTAACCCCAAATGCAACCTTCTATAGCAAGAAATCTAGTGTCGGAGGATCAAGCAGAGTCCTCTTTGCAAATAGCCTATGCCTGTGCTCCTCCTAGAAGTGTATACCCACCAAATTTGTTACTTGTTGATCCTCTCTTTGATCAACCAGAAAGCCATTTCTCTAACTCCTTCCACCACCATATTTCTTTTTCTTTTCTATGACTAAATAAATAGTTTGATAGATATATCTTAAATGAATTTTTTTTTTCTTATGTGGCTTAATAAAAAATAATTTCTAGGTCATAAGAGAGGAATTCAGCATAAAAGAGATTTGATTCGAATTGAATTTAGATCTGACACAATTAAATTATGCACCTTTGAGTTAAATTGGAGTTGAACTAGACTAAGTGGGAGTTCAATTCAATTGAGAAACCTAGGGCTTTCTATATAAGAGAGGAAAACCTCCTCTCCTCTCACAACCTACCCACACTCCTCCCTCCACATGCACTGTACCCGCCTATTAGCCTTTTCCACTTCATTGGGCCGACACTAACCCCTTTCTCCCTTTGGATGTGCTGATGCAACATCCCCTTAGAACTAAGGTTTAAATTAAGGGGTGATTATTGGTACAATCATGTCGCAAGTATAAATGGTTTTGATGAAGTTAGCAAAAGGTTTAAGTAGGATTAATTTATATTATTCTAATGGATGTCAAGTATGTAGGTGTAGGAATTTAACATAGGTTGGAAAAGACTAAGTGGGCCAAGGTGACTAAATATTTAACAAATGAAAAACTATAAATGAGTCAAAGTAATTGGAGATTTGGCAGAGAAAAAGTTCAAGAGCTCTTTACCAAAAATTGAAGTTCCGGAGTAAACTCCTAGGAAATTGATTGTGGAGCAGGTAGCTCTTGATTTGACAAGTGTCAAGGAAGATACACATCTATAAAGATGTTAGCTCGATGACTCAAAGACCCTGATCAAGTAAGACTTGAAGGCAAGTCAAACTTGAAAAGCTTTTTAAAAACTTCTAAGGGCTAGAGGCTTCTCAAGAAGAACTCGAGGGAGGAGTACAAAGACGTGAGATGAAAGAACGAGCGTATGTCAGTTTGGTTTTGAAATAGTTTTTCAACTTGTGGATTTGACTAAAAAAAAGGCGCTTTAGGTCGAAGTCGATGAATACGTACAAAGTTGAGCATATTCAACTAATTGACGTCAATTTAATAGTCAAATCAACTCAAAAGTCAACTATAGACTGGCTACTGGTGAAAATAAACATTTGTTTCTATTTTGGCTTGAATCAAGTGCATTATAATTTAGTCAATTGAAGTTGTTTGAGTCAACTACCCAGTCGATTGTTTTGCGTCTTTGTATTATGTCGACTGAAGTGGTCGTCAATAAACTCAAGACTTGCTCCTGGCTAAATAAGATTCATGGCAACAAGATTTGAGTTGACTTGGCAAAGTAGATTGGAATTGTTGCAACAATGAAAAGTCACGAGGTTATCTAAGTGAGTTAACTAATCATAGATTGAGTTGATTGAAGACATAGACAACAAGAGAAAAAGTCACAAGTTTATCTAGTTGAGTCGATTGAATATTGATCGAGTTGACTGAAAACACACTCGTCAAGAAAAGAAGTCAGAGCAATATCCAAATGCATTGGCTGATAAAATTTAAGTCAACTAATTAATTATCAATGTGAGTCAACTGAAGACACAATCGTTAAACAAAAAGGTCAATAATTATGTCAATTGATATTGCTTTGAATCCATTGATAAAGATTTGCGTAAACTGAATGGACTTTGAGTAGATTGGAGAAGAAGCAATCTTGTGAATAAGATTCCAAAATTGGTGTTTCAGTTGGCTAACATGTAAATTTGAGTTGACAAAAGTACTATAGATTGCAACTATAAATAGAGGAGCGAGGCCACTTCGAAATGCAACAATTTATGTCATTTACAAGTGCTCATTGTTCTTATTGCTCACAAGTATTCTTAACAACCTTAAAGAAGATTGTCTCTAAAGAAAGGTTTAAAATTTTGAACCTTGTCGTGATTTCGATCCCGGACCGAAACGATACAGTTTCGATACCATATCGTACTGTGCTGATATAGTTTCGATATTTTTTAAATATAAAATATATTAATTAAAAATAAAAAATTTAATATAAATATTTAAAATAATAATAATAATAAAATAATTATATATATATTAAATTAATAGGATAATTTTATTAGGTTTTAATTAAACCTATTTAAATTATCTCAATCATAGTTACAAGTTGATTAAAATTATTAACTTAAGTATTTATTAAAACCTAAGTTAAACCCATTGCCCAGCTTCGACATTGTTCCACGCGACCGCGAGAAGGCGTGGCCCGCACGACCGCGAGCACGCACGGCTCACGCAACGCTTACGAAGGCGTCATCGGGCTCGTGCGACGGCTCCGGTTTCCCATTTCGCGAGAGAACGCGCAGCCCGTGCGACCGCGAGCACACGCAGTCGACGCGACGCTTCCGGAGGCGTCGTGGGGTTCAAACAATGGCTCCGATCACCCATCCTGTTTGACGTCGTTCAACACAACTACGAATGCGCAGCCCGCACGACCGTGAGCACGCATGGCCCGCACGATGCTTCCGAAGGCATCATCAGGCCCGGGCAACGCCTCCTGATGGTGTTCCGGCCGAAACCACCTGTGCAGATACCGGTATGCTGGCGGAACAAAGATGTTTCGCTTGTATCGGGTGAAACGGGTCGAGATTTTAATCCATGCTCTAAAGGGTTTCTTTTTGTTGTTTACAATTGTTATTCTCTTAGTGTTTTACTTTCATATCATAAGTAAAAGAAAATATTTTTGTACAAGATTTCTACACCTCCTTGAATGACAACTTATTTCGTGTTAGGGGACTTTGAGGGATGACTAACCTTAAGAGTCATACCTCGTGGAATAAGATCCTGAGTCTAAACCATGTTAAATAGCCTTGTGTTGGCATTGATTGTCATATTTTCCATTAAATATCTTTGATATTAGTTGTTAACATATTA
The DNA here is from genome assembly GCA_037834155.1 of Curcuma caesia. Classification (NCBI taxonomy): domain Eukaryota; kingdom Viridiplantae; phylum Streptophyta; class Magnoliopsida; order Zingiberales; family Zingiberaceae; genus Curcuma; species Curcuma caesia. Next base: position 4,382,740 of record JBBMKF010000059.1, read on the forward strand.
ATTAAGTTTTGCATTTGCAAAAGCAAATAAAAAGAATTTTAAATTATAGGTTGCATCTATTAACACCAGCCACATTGATCCTAACAAAATGATCGCTTTCAATGACCTCCCCATGTACCTGACCTCCCTTTGCCTTCCCTATGCTTAGGTGGTTCTTTAAGAACGGTAAGCAACAATGCTAATCAACGGCGTGCAAGCTAATTTTTAGGCATTCTTGCAAGGGATCTGTTATTGATGCATATTGCAACAAAAAATGATGATTGCACATCCCTACTGAGCCATGCTCTGATCACCTAAATTTTTATATATTTCTATCAAGAAATGACAATGCTTTGTTGCTTACATGTGCATTGTGCATCTGCTGAGTTTTGCCACAATTTTCAACACCTAATATGTGTTTCATGTGAGGGAAGGGAAAAGAAGGAAATAAAGTGACCAAGAGCACCTTCCACAGTTGACTTTAGTGGAAAAAAGCTAAAGAGAGGGAAAAGAATGAGGAATTCTTTCAACAGTTTTCTTTTATATTGTCTACCAGTGTAATAGAGCTCAAATCTGAACTTATAAAATTCTAAAACAAATTTATTTTTATTATGATTTTTTTGGTTTTTGACAAATAGAGCTTCAATTGTAAGTTTCCTTCACTCTTTCCTTCCCTCCAAAGAAAGGGTTAGAAAAAAAATATTTTACAATCTTTTTATCTGCCTCTTTCTTTCCCTAGACATTTCCTTCCTTTGCAAGAAAGGAAATGTTAGAGCACCACAAGAAGCTTTTTGAGTCCTATGGCAACTAACACAACACAAACAAATCATACCAACAAGAAAAAGAACTCATCGAAGGGAGATATTATTAAGTTGAAAATGCCCTGACATAGATCATAACCCTTTCTATAACTTTGAAATAAGATCTTGCTCTCTGTAAAAATATAACTTGGTCCTCTTGAAAGTTTTAACAACTTCCAAATAATTATAAACAAGAAATAAAGTAAAATTCTAAACTACATCATTCTCCCCTATTAAGAAGAATTTGACTTTGTTGAATAGGGAGATCAAGATGTGCAGCATCTCATATACATTCGCAGTGAGGGCGCCTGTGTAGATTGGTTAACTATTGTTCTATTTCTTTAAGTAACTTGAGAGCAAGGTGTAAGTTTATGCTTAGTAATCCAAACTTCATCAATTTTCAAAAAGTCCTCTCCAATGAGCTAGGTACCCCTAGCTACTTTCATGAGGAACTAGCATCATTTTAGCATCCATAATGCATTTGATTCAAGGAGTGAGCTGTGTCATGGATGGGTGTGCAAGAATCTAAACTATGGGGTGTAACCTTTAGGCAAATCAACAAACAAAAAGGTCTTGAATGTCCATTAGTATGATAGTAAATCCTCTATATAAAAAAATAAACTCATATTTAAATTAATAACTAACTCAATAACATATGCATTTAAACAAGTTTCCTTACAATTTTCAAGGGATTAAATGAACAAGCATGAAAATTTTTTTAAGGAGTTTTTAGGAGTGCGTTCAAGGCGAATACAAACAAAGAATTAGGTGTTAGGGATCACTAAAAAAATGCAATTAAATGTCCTTATTGACTTAGGGTTCCTCCTCTTAGACTAGATCATCACAAGACATTTTAAATGATTTAAACATGTCGAGACATAACTTTTTAAAAAAGATAAAATGGTTTCAGTCCTTAACGAAGTGTTTGTAGAAGGTACGGGATTTGGACCTATCTATAATTACCTAATTTTCACTAGGTCTGTCAAAATACCTTCAGCAGATCTACGATAATTATAAACCCAACGAAGAGGGCATAGGGTTATAAAGAGCACTTCTTTGGATTAACAAACAACTGTTTAGTCCTAGAGTGTCAAGGATAGAACGGATATGTTAGCGGGTATCATGTGTCTTACTGTAAATTAGAATAAAAACTACAAGGAATTTCCTTTGAAATTTGGTTCATTGCTCTCATAGAAGTACTAGAAGTGTTCAAATGTTTAAAGGGTATGACTTAAAAGCAGTTTCCACTTGTCACTAACATTGATTTTAATTTGGTGATACTCACTATGCAAGTTAATTTTGGAGGAGCAATACACTCAGGTCATCAAGTTTAATTATAGAAAACTTATACTTAGTGATTTTGTTTGACAACAAAACTATGAAAGCATATGCTCCAACAGTCATCTTTTTAGGTGTCAATAAGGCAAGGACGGTGCAAGAACTCATCCTCTTCCTAATGAAGCCTCTTTTAAAAAACCCTTCAACTTATTTATTTCAACACATTCCAATGAGTTCATACAATAGTGTGGGCAATTCAGTAATTGTGATCCCAGAACCAAATTAATTGTATGTCGTATCATGTGCATAAGTGGAAGCTCATTGGTAACTATTCAGAAATATCTTCGAACCCATTTAAGAACAGTTTAATTTCTAAGGGTGGTTACGTAGTGATGTATTATGCACTTAGGCCACTAGAGCTATCATCGCCCTTGATTCCTCACATTCTTTCTCAAATTGCAATTACCTGAGAAGGTAAAGAGGGTGCTTCGAGGGTGTTAGTTTTTATTTTAAGTTTGGGATTGTTTGGGTTGGTCAAATACAACCAGAAACTTCTTCACAAAAGTGACTAAAGAAATAGGTATTCTTTCTTCCATAATGAGTAACAGAGACATCAGAAAGCTAACATCGAGTAAGGATAACATGAGTTGCGTTCATAGAAATGGCATTACACCATATTTTAGCAGCATATGGGCCCATTTCAATAGGGACCAAATGCTACAGTGTAATGTTTGGTACATATGCCATATTTTAGAAGTAAAGTTTGGTATGCTTGCCACGACCTTGTAAGCACTTGAATTTACATATGCCACCATAAGTCTTTAGATCTCCTAGGGCCTAATTTGTTAGTTTCGACTCACTAGATGAAAGTTCCTGAGCAAGTCGAGCTAGTTGATTTTCCTAATTGTGGTGAAACCCTATTAGGAGGTGTAAGGGGCCTAATGGTCAAAAGATAATGTCTCATGTATTGCTCACTCTACAGTCTTATGGCAAGCTTCTTTAATCAAGATTGAGGTTATTTTACAAATTAGTAAACTCCAAACTAGCACCTAAAAATAGCAAAATACGGTTGAATAAAATTTTAGTCAACTTGCTCAAGCAAAGGCATGTTACAGGAAGAGGTAAGAGTCGAGTATCATGCAAATGAGGTGGCATCAGGAATCGCATTGGAAAAGGCTTAAGGACTTCCGATTGTGATCTAATGTGGGCGTAGATATGCGGGTGCTCATGAGGTGTCTGCTAGGAACACTACTGCAAAGACATGACTGCACACAACATTAGGAGAGGGGGTGGATGTTGTCGATGTTGGCAAGGGGTCTTTTAGAGAAGCATAGGAGCATATGCAAGGTCACGTGATGTCCCTTGTTATTTCATTTCTTAATTTAATAAATTCATCAAACTATTGTATTAATGCTAAGTTGTTCCTCAAAAGGAATGCGTAGTAGGATCCGACTGCAACGTCTCAGCAAAACCGCTACATCTCCATGATAACTTGAATATAGTATTAAATATGTAAGAATTTTCACATCATAGATTGGATAAGAACAAACATTATAGAATACTAATTATCTTAGAATTGAAATATAGGAACATAGGAACGCTTGCTAATAAAGCAATGGAATTAGTAGATACAATAATTAGGAGAAGAATTAATATTTTATATTTACAAAAGACAAAATGGGTAGAAGACACGGCAAAGATGATAGAAAACTTAGATATTAAGTTATATTATATAGGAAGAAGTAAAACAAAAAATTGAATAGGTATTGTTGTAGATAGTTTGTTAAAAGTAGTAGTTAGGAATGGAGATAGGATTATAACTCTTAAGATAGTGGTGGTGAAAAATACTATTAACATAATTAGCATAAATGCATCTAAGTAGGATTGAATGAAAATGTCAAATATAAATTTTGGAAAGACATAAATAAGGTATACAAAAAAATTCTCCTAAATAAAATGATTTTAATAGGAAAAAATCTAAATGGAAATATAGAGAAAGAAATGATGAATATGATGGATCCATGGGGTTATGATTTTGGAATAAGAAATGAAAAAAGAAAATTATATTGAATTTTTTGATAGCCTATGAACTAATAATAGTTAATACGTTTTTTAACAAAAGAGAAAAACATTTGGTTATGTTCAAAAGTGGGAACAATAAATCGTAAATTTTCTTATGGTCAAGAAGAAGAATAGAAAAATTTGTAAAGTTTACAAGGTCATCCCTAATGAAAACTTAATTACTCAACATAGATTAGTAGTATTATATATGTATCTCAAGCATAATATCGATAGAATAAAAACAAGGATGGATCTTAGAATCAAATGATGGGAGTTGAAGGATGAGAAGGAAAGTATCTTTAAAGAAAGGGTAAGAACACAAGTATTAGGAAAAATACAAAGTAGCTCGAATATAACATGAGATAAGATAGCATTAAATTTGATACTCGGTGAGTCAAAAGGACATTCACTTCCAAACAAAGAATCTTGATGGTGGGATGAAAAAAGTATCCGGCTTAAAGTGATAGATAAACGAACAACTTAAACACACTTGTAAGAACGAAGAAAACTAAAAAAGTATACAACGGTCAAGACAATGGCCAAGAAAGAGATGAGTAAAACTAAGAATGAAACTTTCGAACGCTTATATCAACACTTGAATACAAAAGAACGGGCAAAAGATATCTATAAAATAATTAAAGCAAGAGAGATGAAAATAAGAGATTATACCGTGAGAGAGATGAAAATAAGAGATTATACCCACATAAAATGCATTAAAGATGAATATAATAGAATACTAGTGAATGATGAAAAAATAAGAGTGATGGAAGAGAATTTTCATCAACTTTATAACAAAGGTTTAGGTTTAGGTGATTAACTAACTTATGTGATTTAAGTAGGGCAAAGAAGTATAGAAATTTAATTTTTTATCAAAGAATTCAAA
>JBBMKF010000059.1:4406670-4431215 GCA_037834155.1 Curcuma caesia
ATGTTTCTTTAAATATCATCATATTTCTCCTTCCTATTTTTCTTGTCTTTCCTCTTTGTCGTCTGTTTCTCTTTCGGAGACTACAGGTGATGTCTTTGCTCATCCAATATGAAAACAGACTATGCTCGATGAAATGTGTGCCTTACAGAGCAGTGGGACTTGAGATCTCGTTCCTCTACCACCAGGGAAGTCAGTTGTCAGTTGTCGATGGGTATATACGGTGAAAGTTGGTCCAGATGGAAAGGTTATTCGTCTTAAGGCTTGCCTTGTTGCTAAAGACTATACTTAGATCTTCGGATTGGATTATGGGAATACTTTTTCTCCAATTGCCAAAATGTCCTTCATGCGTATATTCCTGTCCATTGTTGTGATTCGACATTTGCCTCTTTATCAGTTGGGCATCAAAAATGCTTTTTTACATGGTGATCTACTCTAAGAAGTCTACATGGAACAACCTCTGTGTTTTATTGCTCAAGAGGAGTCTTCTGGTCTTGTATGTTGCCTGCGAAAATCTTTATATGGCCTCAAACAGTCTCCCAGAGTATGGTTCGGTAGATTTAGTATTGTAATTCAACAGTTTGGCATGTCTCGGAGTGAGACTAATCATTCTGTCTTTTAGCGTCACTCATCTACTGGTTGCATCTACTTAGTAGTTTATATTGATGATATATTATCACACGTAGTAATCATCTCGGGATTTCATAGATGAAATAACATCTTTTCAAACATTTTTCAGACAAAAGATTTCGGCAAACTCAAATATTTTTTGGGGATGGAAGTAGTACAATCTAAAGATGGGATTATCATATCCCAAAGGAAGTATGCAATGGATATTTTAGAAGAAACAGACATATTAAACTCAAAGACAGTCGACACCCCTATGGATCCTAATGTCAAAGCTCATGCCAAATCATAGGAGTCTCTTTCAAATCCTGAACAATACAGGTGATTAGTAGGGAGACTAAGCTACCTTACTGTTATTTGTCCAGATATCTCTTTTGCAGTAAGTGTAGTAAGTCAGTTTCTCAATTCTCCATACAAGGAACATTGGTATGCTGTGACACGCATTATCAGATATATCAGAGGTGCTTTAGGAAATGGTCTTTTATACGAAGACAAAGGACATACTCGAATCGTAGGCTATTTTGATGCAAATTGGGAGGATTGTCCTAGTGGAATGTGGGTGTTTACACGTTTCGCAAACGTGCACAGCAGAAATATACAGATTATTAAATTAATTATTATCATACAACACACACATTCATAAGCAGAAAATAACAAGTACAAGACATGGCAGAAATTTAAAATTTTCTGAATAATAAATTATTCTAAACGCGTACCTCGCGGATGACGTTTGAACGGTGTTAAATCAATCGAGCGATCCTCGTCAGAGTCTCGCCTCTACTGGTGATCCATGCCAAGCTCTCGTCTGGACTGCTTCGGAAGTCATAAATCGCGTCATCATCTTCGGTACTAGCTGATAATCGATGACAATTGAATCGAGAGAAGCCTTATTCCGGAACCATGCAACAACGTTTGTCGTGATCGTTCCGGGACTTTCTAACTATCACCAAGAATCTGTATTCCCGGTGCAGTTTGTGGTGGTCAACCATTAACCGCCGATTTAGGACAAAATCGAAAACTATTTTCGACCACGATGGAATATTATCCGGAAGGTTCGTAAACTTCCGATGGCTAACCCATACATGACTTCTCTGATAATTGAAAATAATTTTCAATAAACAAAGAAAACAATCTCTCTTCTCTACCATGCCGCCAAAACAGAACAATCCGACAGTGACTTTGGTGTTGCGTTCATCCACGTGGCAACCAATAAAGAAGAACAGAGCTCCGGCGACCCTGCTCCTCACCACAACAAGGAGAGAACCCGCAATCCTGCTCCTCACGACAACAAGGAAAGCACCCGCAGTCCTGATCCTCACGGCAACAAGGAACAGAGGATGGGTTCCTCTCTGGCGACAATAAGAGCTGAGGATGGGCTCCTCTCCGGCGACAGCTAGAACTCAGGATGGGCTCCTCTCCGGCGGCAAGGTTCTTCCGGCAGCAACCAGCAGCTCCGACAGCAACAAGCTCCTGCAAACAACCAGTAGATCCGGCAGTAAGTCCTCTTCCACGCGGCTGAGCAAAGGGCGTCGACGTCAACTGGTGAACAGAGGGAGAGCAGAGAGGTCGTCGCCCACGGGAAGAAGTGGAAGGGAAAGAGGAAGAGTAGAACGCTAGGGCTCTCCTTTTTCACCCTCGCCGTCAGCTCCTAGGGTTCTTTCACCACGATCTTGGAGAGGGCAGCGCCGTTCAGCTCGTGGGAAGAAAAACTCTCGGGATGAAGAAGGATGTCTAGCCGGCCGCCGCTCACTCGAGGAGGAAGAAAGCTGAAGCCGGCCGCCGTAGGTCTCCGCGAGCAAGCAGCTAAACAGGGCATCATGCCCTGTTTGGGAAAATCTAAACCAGCTTTTAGGGTTTAAGGATGAACCGGCCAACATAGGATTAAACCCAAAACAAAGCTGAAAAATCCTAAACTGGGTTACTATAGCGGATCAGATCCATCTTGGTTCGCTTGGTTCACTAATCAAACAAACTTTGATTTGATCCAAATTAATTTTGTTTGTTTCGTCTTCCCAAGATGAAGCTTCTCACCACATCCGTTCTACCAAAATCTCTTCCATCATAAACCAAATCAAGTTTGCTCAATTCAGTTCAAAACTGAATCATTTAATTCAGTAACCAAATGACTTCCGATTTGAACGAAATCAATTATCGTTCATTTCATCTTCGTAAGATGAATTTCATCATATTGTCTTTTATTTGATCCAACCGGACTTTATTTATCTCGTTCTAAGAAATTGAATTCTCAAACTCGTTTTAAGTCCTTCGAAAAACTTGTAGTGCGTGTGACTCAATAGATTTCCGATTATATTGGCCGATTAATTATGGAACGATCATGAGTGACACCTAGTAGTACATTATGATCCCCAATTGATCGAAAATTAACGATTGATTCCAAAACAATTCTAAACCCTTCAGAAGCTCCACTGAATCGTGCCTCGTTCCTTTCACCGTCTTATACCTGTTTGGTTTAGGACATGATCTATGTATCGGTCCCCACTAGGCTGACTACGTCACACCTAGCCCAAGTTACTTTCTTGTCCTGTGGATTCAAGTTACTTATACATGCGTCCAAGAGTACGGTGCTCTTGACATATAATATTTTGGCCAAAGACTTTCAGTAACAATCCTGACAAGCGACCGCAAGGTATACGTCTCCTTTTCCAAAGAGCGGTGAATCCTCTGTGGGCTATTCAAACACCTTCGGGCACTTCGACTTATACCCAATTATCTCGGGTCCACACCTCCTCGGAAATGCTTGCTTAAGATGTCAAAGTATAAGTCTTCATGACCAAGATGACTTGAATACTGCAAGTCAAATGAAACTCGCACTTAAGCTGCACTGAGATCTACATTGACATATGATATCGAACCATATGAAGTCTCAAAGAAGGTCACTACAATGAACTGGTTACATCTAACCAGCATCCACGTTTAACTCTCAACATCTAATGTCGACAATAGTGAGATTGGCTGCTTGGCTAACCAATGAGTTCAAATGTGCTAGTCTCGACAGAATCGATGACGTCTGTGCTCATCAATTCCTCGACTAGGGATAATTCTAATACGTTCATAATTACACGTGTAGAGATGTTCACTAGTTGTGATCCAATCACAAATTCTCTCATGCTATGAATCGTATTGCGGACATTCAGTATTTGAGTTTAAGATATCATCAAACACATATGGAATGTACAGTCAAATAGTAAATTGCTATTTATCTAATTAATAGTATAACCGTAAAGCGATTGTCTTAGGACACCTCTTAAATCTAACACCTAGAACATAAAGTTCCAGCTCCTCCTTTCCTACATTGCAAGTTAGTTCAAAGCACAAAATATAATAGGAAAGAAATAGATTAATAAACTATTTTGGTCTTGACTTCAGGTTTCCAGTGAAATCCTAGGTCAGACTGACGCCTACTATTCCTATTATCGGGAACGCGTCCTCAACCACTCCACTCAAGAGCGATGGCCCCATCCCGTTGACATCCGATTGCTTGAAACCTATCTGGGCGTCTAGATGTCTAGTTGCCTAAATCCAGATAAGGGCACCCGGAATATAAAGTTTCAGTCCCTCGTTTCCTACATTACAAGTTAGTCCAAAGCACAAAATATAACAGGAAAGAAATAGTTTAACAAACTCTTTTGATCTTGACTTCAGGTTTCCAGTGAAATCCTAAGTCAGACTGATATCTACTGTTCCCCCTACCAGGAACGCATCCTCGCCCACTATACTCGAGAGAATTTACCTTGTGTCAATCAAGTCCTCTAGACTTATTGGTCTTTTACTTAGCCTCATTCCTTGGCTCCCAAGACTTCTACTGCTAGGTATCCAGTCTTCTAGACTAGCCTAGACTTCTGCTTGGTGCACTTGATCTGCCAAGACTTCCAGCCTAGTCCTCCTGGCTAGGACTTCCTTACCCAGTTCTTCAAACTAGGTCTTTCACCTAACCCTCCAGATTAGGTCTTCCTGCCTAGCCTCCAACTAGGACTTCTACCGCCTAGCCGCAACTAGGGCTTTCCTGTGCCTAGCCGCAACTAGGGCTTTCCTGTGCTACCTGCACACTTAATTCATCTCATCAAATAATTTAACACACTTAACTTGAACTCTTTGCCATTATCAAAACTTAGATTCGATTATTTGGTGCTCCCTGCACCAATAGGCCTAAGACTAGGTAAGTAAAAGTCTCGATGATTCAAGGGTGACTAATACTAGGCAAATGATGAAATCCCAAAGTCTAGGCTTCTTAGCAAGGGTAAGATGTGGTAAGTCACATTTGGCTGATGCTAAGTAGATGAGAAAATATCAAAGATAAGGTAACTTGCTATTAGAAGTCTCGAAGGTAGGTCTCAAAAGTTTATGTAGAATTGTACTTGAAGGTGTTCGCTAGATATTCACATATATACACCTTTAGCTAGGTCATCAATCCTTTAACAGGAAGTCCAACAAGTGTTAGCAAGTGGGAAGTCTAAAGAAAGTTGATAAGCGGAAAGTCTGATAGGGATTAACATTTGATAAAGTCATTAAGAGTGACTAGATACTTGCTAAGCAAAGGAAGTCTTGATGGCTCAAGGTGGTTCTAAGTTTATACTAGTGTGGAGGTCCTAACAAGTCAAAGAGGGCCTAAGACTAGGTAAGTGAAAGTCTTGATTATTTAAGGGTTACTAACACTAGGCAAATGATGAAGTCTCAAAGCCTAGGCTTCTTAGCTATGGTAAGATATGGTAGGTTACAATTGACCGATACTAAATAGATGAGAAGATATAAAAGATAATGTCGCTTGGTATTAAAATTCTTGACAACGAGACCTCAAGACTTTATGTAGAATCACACTTGAAGGTGTTCGCTAGAGATTCACATACATGCACCTTTAACTAGATCATTGATCCTTCGATAGGAAGTCTAGCAGGTGTTAGCAAGTGGGAAGTCTAAAGAAAGTCGACAAGTGGAAAGTCTAATAAGGATTAACATTTGATAAAGTCATTAAGAGTGACTAGATACTTGCTAAACAAAAGAAGTCTTGGTGGTTTAAGGTAATCCTAAGGTTATACTAGTGTGGAGGTCGTAACAGGTCAAATAGGACCTAAGACTAGATTAGTGAAAGTCTTGATGATTTAAGGGTAACTAATACTAGGCAAATGATGAAATCTCAAAGTCTAAGCTTCTTAGTAAGGGTAAGATGTGGTAGGTCACAGTTGACCGATGCTATGTAGATGAGAAAATATCACAGATAAAGTCACTTCGTATTAGAAGTCTCAATAGCGAGGCCTCTTAGCAAAATGAGAAAGTCCTAGAGGCATAACATCTTTAAAGGGTAGTGAAAGTGAGATGAGAGCCTACGAGTGAGTTATATTTTGGATTTTGGGTAAACTTGGCATAGGTGGGGAATCAACCTTAAAGTTGATCAAAGTTGATAATTCATTTAACTAAAGGTTGGATTGAATTGATTGATAGTTGAGTCGATTAGGAAATCGATTTAGGCTAGATGACCAAGGAACATACTATTCATATTTTGGGTTTGACTAGGTAGTCTACATAGGCAAGATTAGTTAACTCATGAGAACAAGCAGTCAACTCATGGAATAACAAGAATTACGAAAGAGAGTTGTTGATCTAATAGTATTGTTTGTCACCATCAAATGACTCAAAAATTATAGTAGGTTAATCAACTAAATGGAGATCAATCAACTCAAATAACCATTAAAAGTAAGGCAGTCAATTAGATGCAATTGCAATCAATTCAGCTGAAGTAGTCAATTGATTAAGATAAATTAATAGTTGACTAATCAGATGGATGATAGCAAGTAGCCATTGAGAATAAGCGACCTATAAGAAGCCCTATAAAGGAAGAATTTGGCCGTGTTCTTGAACAATCAAATGATATAGAAAGCAAATAACAATGAGTAAAAAGTAACACAAAGAAGAGCTCCAATCTTATATTTTTTTTATTATTGTGAATATTGCATTATCTTATTTTATCATCTTGTTCATTATAAGAAAAAGTTATAGAAGATTTCTTCACCTCTATAGAATATTCAAGAAAAAGAAAATATCGAATGATTCTAAAAGTGACTTACTGATAACTCATTTATATTTTATATTTATCTTTATATTTTCACTGTATATTAACATAATTGTAAACACTAACAAACGAAATAAAAATCATAGAGACAGTCCCCCGAAAGAAACCCAATCTCAAATCTTTAACACTCCTTTCTCCGTCTAGCATTGATATGACATATATGCATGGTAGTATGAGAAGAAGAAGGTAAAATAAAAATGAAATGATCAAATGCCTTATTAGGTGGGTTGCTAGGGCGTTAATGTTAAGATGTCCTAAGGTAATTCCCAAAGATGAGGCACCATCAATGTAGAGAATATCTTCTTGTTTCTTATGGAGAGAGAGGCATCAGTTGTAAAGTCCAAGGAGGCAACACAAGGGCAATAGAGCAGGACCGCCCATGTGGTACGCAGACACTGACTACCACTCATCCATAAGCCTATAAAAGAACCTCTCCCCATCATCCAAAGAAGGATGCTTTTTTCTTTTATTATTATTATTATTATTATTATTATACATAGTAGTAGTGGGACACTTTTGCGTTAATCTGATTAGGCACTATTTAGTAACGTCATCAACAGCTCGCAGAAGACGCGCGCGCTAAGCCACAACGCGCGCGTCCAACAACCTCACTGTCCTTCCCGAACCTCCGCTCCGCTAGTTACTTTACCATCATCTTCCGCTCCGCTCTCTTCTCTTCGGGCAACTCGATCGCGTCTTGGAGAAGGAGGAGCATTGATGGACGATTTCATCTACAATCTCGACTTAAGATGGCTCCTTTCCCGACTGGGGGAGAGATGATATTGAGCGGAGCAGAGTTCGCGAAATCCAGGCAGCAGCGACGGCGGAGAGGAGGAAGGGGGACTTGGCGTCGCGGATCTCCGGTGAGGACTGGATCATCTCTCTATCCGCTCTGCTACTTCCCTACTACTTGGATGTGTTTCCGCCACGTGGATATTGGATATACGGATATTGTCGAAGGCTAAAATCTGTCCATTATTCAGCTCAGCCGATTGACTAGCAGTTGACCAGGTGAGGAGTACGTTCTACTTTTTTGGATGTCAATCGGAACTTAAGGGCCATCTCGATGCAAATTCTAGCTCCACTGCCAGTTCCAGTAGTGGCTTTTGGGAGATAAACGAAGCTGTATAACTGAAAGTCTTCTTCCTTAGTCTACCTTGTTTTAGATTGACTGTACATGCGCGAGGATAGAGAGATAAATCACTATTTAGTATCGGTTAGATAGATCACTCGATATAATTAAGACCAAAGTGCGACTTTTTCTTTATAAAAAAGAGAGAGATGGATGTGTGTTTGGATTGCAGTTCGACGAGTGAACTCTTAATTTATTGTTTTCTTCAAATACTTTTTATGTTTGTGATTTTCTTTCAGACTTGCCGGAGCCCATATGAGGGAGTCAGTGTAAAACCAACAGAGGAACACATGGTTGAGGATGCCCCCAGAGAGACAGAAATTAGGTGGTACTCACCTGGCGTAATTGCAAAGTTAATGGGTCTTCCTGATCTTCCGGTCATTGGTTCACAAGAGTTCCTAACCAGAAAAGATTGTTCGACTTGGACGAGCAACGCTATGCACCAAAAGTTCAAAGATGTGCGTGAAGTAACAGGAACAGCAAACATTGAGCAAAGCAAGGAGAAACAAGGTGCCAAGGCATTCCCAAGCTTTGAACAGTACAAGCTTGAAGTAAGAAAGAATGAGTTGGGAGGCCAGTGCTATCGCAGGAATCATCTGTTGGATGTCTTCGGAGAACCCAATTTCTCATTGAGAAAGTATTTTCAGCATATTAAGTGGTTTGCACTCTCTTGTTTCGCAAACAAGTTGAAAATTTTCAATCCGTCAAAGGATTCTAAGATTGAAAGTGGTGAAGGATGTTGTTCGTTGGGGACAAAAACAGGCAGACCCACTAATCTTCAGAATCCAAATGTTGTTGTTGTTTTGGAACCCAGAATAGGTAATTCATACAGCAGGGGCAGAAGAATTCTTCTTAAATCTCCTCCTCAGTCTACCAACAGCCGACTAGCGAGTCAATCTGGATTCTCAGGGACCTACAATGGAAAAAGGGATTGGCATAAACCTTCTCCTAATGTGGAAGGTTTTGATTGCTATACTGAAAGCTCAAGAGGAATTGCTAGACAAATTACTAAACAACTGAAGGACTCCATTAGTGATAGAGATGGGAGCTCTCAGAAGATGTCTAGACATTTGAAGACGAAGACGAATAATCATTTTGAAGGGGCAGGATATTGTGGCGTAGGCTCAAATTCTTTGGCTGAAATGTTTTACTTAACTGATCTGGAAGCTCAAGAAAGAGGAACGCATTCACAACTTGTTTCTGTTGATAACATAACACGAATAGACACTCGAGCATTATGGGGATCTTCTTCGAGTATTAGCAAAAGAGACAAAAGTCAAGATAGTGCTCTTCCTGCTTTATCGGCAACTTATGCAAGTCGAACCTCTAGCAACATTCGTCAATTTGGTGATGAGCACTTCTGTACTCCCAATGATGGACTTAAATCAAAGAGGAATGAGAATTTGAATCAAAGAGGAAAATCGTCACCCAAAGGTAGTAGAAAAAATTATTGCAACAGGATGCACTTCAAGAATTTTGGTGGGTTAGTGTATAGCAGACTAGTTGTGATTATCGATGACAAGAAACCAATAAACCAAAATGAACAAAAGATCCAAAACAAAAAATTTGATTTATTGCTTTAGAGGTTATGATTCAGTTTGCAAACTAAGTAAGCTTTGTGGTTTGATCTGAGCTTGTACAAATCATTAAAACCAAGCTGAAGTATTAAGAATATGTTACTTACTATGGTTTCTTAGTTAATGCTCACTAATCAACTTACACTTGTTTATGTGGATGCAGATACATCGAGCAAACCAAGTGAGAAGATATGTCAAAGGTTGGTGCCTAATGTGACTTCAGAGAATATTAAAGTTTCCTGCTCAATTACAGAGGTGCGTATTAGTTGGTACATATATAGGCGATGCACAGTATGCTAAATGCAATAAATCATTCATCATAAGATCTTTTAATTCTTTCTAGCTTGTACATTATGATATTCTATTCACATATTGCTTAGCAATCACTCAATGGTAGTCTTGTACCACTGTTTAATTTGACTTGAGTCTTGAGACATCATCAAGAAAGCCATTAACAAAGGTAACTTGCTGTTCTGTGTTTTAGATGATAAGGTAGCAGCCAGTTGACCTAGTGCTCCAACATTCATCTGATTTCGTCTTGAATCATTAATTACTTATTTTCCTAGAAATATATGCTTCTTTTTAGAGATTAAAAACGGTATTTAAGGTGAATTAATCAATACGCATATTGCTTTCCTTTCAGGAAGCATCAGCATGTAGAAGAAATCATCAATCGTGTTCTGAAAATCCAATCGGGGATCTCGTTGGTAACTGTAAAATGGCATGGAAAACCTTTGTTCCTCTTGCAATCGTATTCTCTTTTGAATTACTAATGGCACTCTTGTCGTTGGCAGATGCGCATATAAAAACTCGGTCCGTGGATTCATCATCGGATACGTTCGCGCGAGACTCACAGGTTTTTAGTTTGAGCGACGACGACGATGGAGGAGAGGAGCAGCAATCGTTTCTGGAAGAGGAATTCAGGGACGAAGAGGAGAGAGACTACAGTTACCTGCTCGATATGCTGATTGCTTCCGGCATTCACAACGCCAAGCGCAGTGATCTTTCTGATGCATGCTACTCGTCAGAATATCCACTGAAGCCGGCATTGTTTACCAGGCTCGAGAAGAAATACGGCAAGCTGGCTGCATGGTCGCCGTCGGAGAGGAAGCTGATGTTTGACTCGACGAACATGATCCTCGCGGCGATGTTCGCTCCGTGTCTGGATAAGCATCCGTGGGTGAAGGCGACGACGAGGATCAGGCCGATGTGGGGCGTCGAAGGGCTTCTCGAGAAGACATGGCAGCTGTTGGTGAGAAAGCGAGCCAACGTAGGCAGTGCGGAGTTGATGGCAATGGATGACGAGTGGTTGGAGCTGGGGGATGAAATGGATGGGTTGGGAATGGTGATCGAGAGATTGGTGAGGGAGGAAGTGTTGGACGAACTGGTTGCAGAGCTAGCTGGTGGTGGTGCTGGTGCTGGTTGGTTAAGCTCCGATCCTCTAGTTGAATGTGTATAATGCTACTAGCTCTTGGTGTTGGCGGTGGTGATGGATGGTGGAGCATATAACAACACAGATGATTGCCGTTTGAGATTTGAGTCAGTTAAGGGTGTTCGTTCTTGTCTTCCGATGAATATAATGCATTGGGGCTGTGGGAAGCAAAACAGGGTTCACCCTCCTTTTCTTATTGAAAAATATTAATCTTTTTTTTATTTTTAAAATACTTTTTTAATTACTCCGCGTTCCATTTGGTTTAATTCAAATTTGTACAAAAGCATTAGAGTTGTTTCAATAAAATCGAAATGGTTTTAAGTATAATTAAATTGGAATAATTTTAATCAATGCAAAATTATAATAAAGTAATTTATTTTTTTACGAAAATAGGTCTTAAAATAAACATAGAAAAGAAAATACTTGATATCTATGAGAATATTCCCTTACAGCCCTATTTATAATAACGAGTGTGTATTAAAAAAAATGATAAAATAGCACATTTGTAGCTTTTGATTGAAATTGGTTGAGTCAACTATTGACCAACCGATTGTTAGCCAAATAAAATATATTAATTAGTATCCAGTCTAGTAAGTGCTGTATCTAATCAACTGGGTTGGGCGGTTGGATAATTAAGATTAGAAGTCTATTAGCCAATGACTGACTTTGGGTTAAATTTGCTCCAAGAAATTTTGATTAAACTAATCTATGTTATATTAATTTTGATCCAAATGATTATAAAAGTATTGGAGCAGTTTTAATAAAGTTAGAGTAATTTTAATCAAGTTGAAATAATTTTTGATCAAGTAGTTTTGATTAAAATTATAATAAACTAACTTATTTTTTAAATGAAAATAGGATTGGATGTCATTATGATATTTTTGCACTGGGAGTCTTAAAATAAGCATGGGGAAGAGAATACCTAATGTCGTCTATGAGTTGTATATTAAAGGTTCCTTTGCATTAAAAAAATGATTAGATAACGCATTTACAACTTTTGGTTTGGTTGAAATTGATTGACTCAGCTTTTCAACAATCAACTATCGATTGTTATCTAGATAAAATAACTTTATCACTCAATGGTTAGTATTTAGTTGAGTAAATCTTGCATCTAATCGACAAAATTGGATAAGATCATAATCCTGTTCGTCAATAACTTTTATCTTTAACCGCTCCATCAGAATTTTGTTGACTCAATGATAATAATCAGTTAATTGATATTCGTGTAGTTGATTCAACTAGTCGATATAAGAGGCTTATCTTGTCCAAAATTCATATCAATCGACTCAATTGGCAATATAATCAATTTAAAGCAAATAGAAATTAAGTATTTGTTCAAGCACGAGACACTAATTAACTAGGTTGTCAACTAAGTATTTTAGTCGATTGAAACAAATATTAGTTGATTCAATCTTCAATTTTGCTCGACTTACATCTAATAAGTCTTTGCAAACATCCAAGATAAAGCTCATACTTAGAGTATAACTAAGAACTCATGTTCTCTTGTCAAAAGCTCTCGATCAAGCTATCTAACTTGGAATTGTAAACATATCAATTGCGTCACACAATCTCTCTAGCTCTTTTTTTTAATTGATGTGTGATGTAGCTGAAACTATTGAATTCATTGATTTACACACGAATACTAGAAGCAATCTTTTTACAACTTGTTGATTTTATCAAAGAATATCAAAAAATAGATCATCAAATTCATGTTTGGAAAAGAAAACAATATATAGTCGTAAATAGTACTAATCCAAAATTATTCAAAACAACTTAAATAAATTGTTTAAATAGACTTAAATCATATCCTTGTGAAAGACGAAAATACATCACAAAAATAGAAAAAAGATAAATTATTTATATTATTCCCACATCAATGTACCTTTATGTTAGTCAAGAGTCCACATTATGAGGTTCTTGAGTCTCTGAGATGCACCAAACCCTTAGCCTACTCCACGTGTCATTCTTTTCTTTCACATATAAAGTTCACCTCTTATGACTCTTATCAAAATTGTTAAACTAGCTCTAATCTTCTCATCTTGTAGTTCCTTGAATGTCTTATACTATCTTTATGGAATTTAAGTACATCAAGTCAACATCACAATTTGATCATGTCGAGTTAAGCTTCACGAGCTTCATGTGCATGAGTAACGTAGGCAAATGTCTATCTTAAAATTATTTGCTAGCTAGACAAAAAATATGTTGGTCCATCATGCCCACTTAGAGCATAATCATAATTGCGCTACTGTGTCTTTTTCACTCCCTTGGTACTCCGGCACTAGCACCAACTAGATGCCACGCACGTCACTTTTAAGTTCAGCATCAACCAACCACGTATCCTTCCCTCCTTGGGACATCAACCCTAAAGCCTAAGAATCTAGCTTAATCCATCTCCAATATAGTGAAGCTAGCGAACCCAAGTTTGATCTAAGGCCAACCATACTCTCACACACCTTATCAAACGGAAGAATCAAAAATATATAGACTTAATAAATCTTTAACGTGGAAATAAGATTTGTGAAATTAATTGAAGCGTATCTAACTTTACTCTGGATGACAACGACACATGGAAAACTACTTGCAAATGACTTGTTATCAAAGAAATTGAAGGCTCAAATGATGAATCATGTGCCCACATAACTTGTGGACGTTACTTGAGGTTATCTGAATCATGTGCCACAACACATGCACTAAGGATGCAAGAAGAGACATATTGCAGAGCAGTCATCGACCGCATACCCTCTTCTCTTGCGTCTCCAAGCACGAATGGCGCAGCCCACTAGCCTCTGAGCAGACCTTCTCGGGTCCTTGCTCGCGGACACGATGCGTATTGCTTCTTCGTTGGAGATAACATCCCAAACCTACACACATACAACAAGACAAGACGATGGTTCGAGCTTGAGTGAATGATTTGATAAGCTTTGGCCAATCGCATGCATTTTGATTACCCCGTCGGTGGCGAGCACCACGAATCGATCTTTGTTGCTTATGATCCTCTGGGTCACTTGAGGCTCGGAGATTACACCAAAATCTTTGACACAGTAGTCGCCGAAGGCTCTTGACATTGCTAGTCCCGGTGCTTCCTCAGTCGGTAGCCAAACTCTGTAGACGCCCGGTTCATCCGCGCAGCAGTGGACGCGACCTCTGCGCTCAGTGATTCGCTCGAGCTCCTCTGAGGTCGACGGAGTCGACATCAGTGTCAGAAGAAGAAGCGACGTTGCATTCATCGAATTAATTGATGCTCGAGGAGGATTCAACTTACGAGGTAAGTTAGGCTTAAGATCGACGCTGAGTTGAACGGGAACCAATCCTCCATTCTCGTTGACTGTTGCCAGTACGGCGCGAGAATCGCCAATATTTGCAATCACAATAAGGTTCCCCTGAAAACAAAAAATGAAGTTCAGACTATTTGATGGGAAACCAAACAAGCTAAGCTGGCTCAACAGCTATTTGGAGCGATTTTGATGTCTTTGCTATAAAGAGGCAAGGCATGTCGGAGAGAATTTCAAGAATCCGTGATCAGTACCTGTTTGACAATCGTTAGCGCGGTTGTGCCGCTGTGGAAGGAGAGCGTGCGATCCAGTTGCAGCTCCTTATCGACTTCGTCGCAGGCTAGGAGATAGGAGCGGTTCCACAGGTCAAAATGGCAGAGCTTTTCGTCGGCGACCTTTGCGAGAGCCTCCTGCCAGTTGCAGAGTAGGGAAGAAGGAAGCGCCCTCCGCACCGCGCTGGCCACATGATACCCCCAAGGCCCATGGCCGTCGAACACTCCACAGAACGCCATGTCCTCTTGGCATCCGAATTCCTAGTGCCCAATTCAATGATCGATCGTTAATTAAGCCCGAGAAGCAAGCAACGGGAGGGGAGAAACTGATCCCTGCTGATGCTCGTGCAAGACGAGCCAAGGGGCAATGATCCACAAAGCCAGCCTTTTGAATTAACTATGCTATGGATTCGTTTTAGGGGAAAGAGGATGAACATGTGCTTACCTGCCAAACGAGGCAGCAATCCTGGTTCATCCCCTTCTCCCCTCTCTGGGAGAAGACTGACGCGAAGGCGCTGGACCTGGAGCAGGGACCCGACAGTGAGCCGGAGGAGCGTAGGATCATGCTCTTCTTCTTGGCCTCCCGTTGCAGGTCCTCTGCCGCCTCCCTGCCTGGGTCAGCTTCCGAGACCCACCGTTTCCCTGTGCACAGAAGAGACTTCCACAAAGAGCCCACCTTCATCCTCGCCCCTGGGCTGGGAACTGGGATCACGATCCAATCGACAGTCTAGGAGGAGGAAGCGACGCGTCGCCGAAACCCATGGCTTCTCACCGGCGTCGGCGTGGGTCAGAAGCCGAAGGGCGGGCCATCTTGTTCCGTGTCGCGGCGTTGGGATAAAAAATGAAGTGTGGCTGCCAACGCAGGGTCGGTCAGCCGCCAGGACAAGGTCCAAACTCCAACGTGTTCCACTCGCTGCAAGTGGGACCATGCGGGTAAATGGTGGTGGCTCTGCCAATTTTTACAATGAGTTGAGTGGACGACCCCGATGGCCATGCTAATTTCACCAATCACTCGAGTGCTTCTGATTCATGTTAAATCAGTTCATGTAGAAAATTTTCTAAAATTTGTTATTATTCTTATTCTGTACGAAAATACAGCCTAAACTTTTTGTAATTGCCCAAAGGAAAAGGGCATAATGTTAAATAATGCCTCAAAGTCTATCTATATATAGAAACCTCAAAAAAGCTTAAAAGTTTTAGTCTTCGCACCAACCGCCGAATGGTTGCTGTTGTCATTGTTACTATTATTTTTAATATCTTCTGACTTTTAAAATCTATGAATTTACGTAGCTGAGTTTTATTATAACGTATTATTATTTTAAATATATTGATTCTTTTTTTTTTAAATTAAGATATGCGTATAATCTCTTTAATTTTGTGCGTCTATCATATACCAATTATTAAGTTTCTTTATGGGACCAGATGACAGTTATTTATTTTATTAGTAATTTCTCATTTACAAAGTTACATACGAGTCTTTTAAATTTTTTCAGGGCTAGTTATTTAGTCATTAAAAATAATAGCTATGTAATATCCTCTTATTTGACCTAAAAATTGAATGAAATTAAAATTTTAAAAAATAAATATAATGCATTATAATCTTAAACTTTAAAATTATTTTTTTAATTATAATTATCTTTGTTATGTCTCTTTGAACGTTTTGGATCAGGTACTTGACAAGGGCTCTTAGCCATCTAAGCACTTCTCGATTTTTCAAGTACTTTGATTATGTGATCCCTAAGTTTTGGCTCCATCAATGCGAGACACTCAGCAAATAGGCTCATGTGTCTCTCGGCCAAGTATCTAAAAAGTTTTATCAAAAGGGGAAGAGAATTTTAAAAGAGTCTTCTGTCATGTTGTTGATCATTTATGGCGTAGGAATAAAGACGATTGGCAATAGTTATCCAAGTAAAGGACTTAGCGTAACTTAATAATGAAATATGATTTAATATTGAAAAATATTGTTTTTTTCCTTTCAAGGCTAAGGATTATTCTTGCAATTTGTTCCCTTGGTGACTTAAGTATCAAAGGGGCTTTACTGAATATCGCTAATGCCCACTAATGGGTGTTGATCTTGGCAGGACCAGTGAGAAGTGAAGAGTGCAATTCTTGGAGATCAAGAGTGTGATGACCTTTCCTAAGTCATGGAGTGGGGCGTAACGAATTTTGACATGGGGTTATGGATTTTGATCGCAACATACTATCATCGTCTATGGGAAACGAATGGAGTAGCGATGAAGATGATGGTTCATGATAGGAGAAACCCTAGCCAGCCCTCATGATTTGTGGGTAATGCTTCCCTAGATCCCCCTAGGAATGCTCTTGGGAAGTTGTTGAATTATGGTCTCGGGAGCTCCTTGTGTTGGATCGAGTGCACGTGAGAGGGGGGGGGGAATCACGTGACTTTTAATTTTTTTCATTGAAAATCATGCACAGTGAAAAAAATAAAAATACGATAAATCACAAGTCAACACGAAGATTTTACTTCGTTTGGAGCTTTCGATGACTCCTACTCGAAGGCCCAGGTCCCTTGGACCTTTCCTGTGGGCAATCCACTAAATCTTTCTATAAAAAAAAACTTTGGTAGAGTAGACGAATACAATGAGCAAAAGTGCGACAACCCCACACTTTAAAAAAATAAATACAAAAAATTCTTCATTACCCAACAATAGAAAATTCTGGGTGAGCTCGAATGTTGGGTATGATCTTTCGATAGAAGTTGGACGTGATTATGTTGAAGCTCAAGCCGCCGCAGAAGGAAGACGTTGGTCGAAGCACTGTGATTCATGCACTAACCGAAGCTTTATATAGGCACTATTGAGTTTATCTAGATCTGTAAATATTTAAAAAAACGCAAACTTGATCCACACCTTGCAGTTTATCTTATCAATGATTAAAGAATAATTCAAATAATATATATATATATATATATTATTTTTGTAAAAAAATTTATCCTCCTTAAATATTTATTATAGGAATATTTTTATCATTTAATAAAATTTTAGATTAGCAAAATGAATAATAATTAATATTAATTTTGCTGAGTTTACATGCAAAATTAACTTTGTCCATATACCAAATAAACCCTATAAAATAGAGTTAATATAATAATAAAATATACTAAAATACAGAATATTCAAAATTAATTAGATCATGTCAATTCAGACTATAATCTAACCAGGCATCAACTTAGATCACCCAAATGAGTCTAAGTTGGATCGCGCCTAAAGTTCTAAAATGAAACTCGTCTTTACTGGTTCGCTCCTCCAGTGACTTACTTTACTTACCTTAGCGCAACTTTACTTGACTTCTCTAATCCACCAAGTCTTTTGCCAAGGCTCAACCACCATGGTCATCTTGCCAAGTCTTCACTAACTTGGTCTTCAGCCAGTTGTCAGGCTCGCGGACCCAACTGTACTTCCTGCCAGGACTCAACCATTATGGACTTCAGCCTGGTGTTTGGTTCTAAGTCTTTCAACCCTGCACACTTAGTAAGAAGGTTAAACCCATAACAAATCTAACTTTAACCTATTTACCATTCATCAAAACTTGAGTTTGACGGTTAGTGTAAACTGCACCAACAATCTTTCCCTTTTTAATGCAATAACAACCTGGGTTAAAGTTAGAAAAAAATAATAAACAAAGAAAAGATATGCAAATGAGATGCTCTAAAATCAGGGTTATTTAAAATTTTAACTTCTAACTCTTAACCCTGTAACCCTCCCTCTTTGGCATTCATCAAAAGAAGCAAAAAATAAGCGTCCAATTATCAGGCAAAAAAATAATCACTTAAGTATCAAGCAAATGATAAGTCCCTAAGTACCAGGCAAATAAATATCAAAATATTCAAGTAGTTAAATAGAAGAAAAATAGACAAAGTTACTGGGCTGACTCAATGGGGAGTCAAACGTTTAATGTATTATAAAATAGACTAAGTATAAAATTGGTTAAACATATCACCATGTTTGAATGAGATAGATACAATGCTTAGAAAATATGATAATCATGTTTAAAGTATAATTTATAGAGAAAAATATTGATAAAGAAAATTTTCTAAAATATTTTCAAAGAAAAATAGTGAAAAATATTTTCAAAGTGTAATGTATCTAGCAAAGATAAGAATATTCGATAGTTTGAAAAAGATAGGTGATAATGTTTCAAAAATATTTCAAGGCTTAAGTTAGGCATAAAACTAATAAGCAAATTACATACACTTCTGGTTTAAAAATCACATACACTTCTAGTTTAAAAACAATCTTAATGACAAGGGTGACTTTTCAAAATATTTTCAAAGATGAGTTAAAGATAAGATCTTAAGTATAGTAGAAAAAAAATAAATTTCAAAAATAGTGTCATAAATAATTTTTAATTTAAGTTTAGGCTATGATTAAAAATTAGAATACAAAACATAGAAGTTTAGACTCAAACACCCCTTGAACCAATTAAGAAATTTAGTCCATTTTGGATGTCTAACCTTAGTTGCTAACTAACTATATAGAAGATAGTAGTTTTCACTAGGTTATTCAAGTCAAGTAATAATGTCTAGTTTTGCATAAAGACTACTTAGCTTGATCAATATGAAGTTGGTATTTAATGCTGAGACTTGCTGTGATGCACTGACTTAAGCATTCTGAAATCCAGGCAATACCCTATGCATCTCACACTATTCTAAATTTGGCAATCACAAACAAGTTATACCTAATGTGCTTTGTGAGATGCGACTTCTAAATCTATAACACTACAAGAAAACAGGGCTTCAAAAATAGATTTCTAAAACAAAATTAAAATCTATTTCAGATTTAGATAAATTAGAGATGGATTTTCTATAAAATTATTAATCCATTTAACTTCAATAAAATATAATATTTGAAAAAAATTAAGATAAAATTTAAAATAAATTTAATATAAAATTATATATAAATTTTATAAACAAAAATAAATACAAATTATAAGCGAAATTTGAGACTGAATGATTTCTGTCAAAATATTCATTTAAAATTTAATAAAAATTTAAGATAAAATTAAAATATATTTCAGATTTAGATAAACTAGAGATGGATTTGCTATAAAATTACTAATCCGTTTCACTTTAAAAAAATATAACATTTAGAAAAAAATTGAGCTAGAATTTAAAATAAATTTGATACAAAATTATATATAAATTTTTATAAACAAAAATAAATATGAATTATAAATGAAATTTGAGATTGTATCATTTCTATCAAAACATCCGTTTAAAATTTAATAAAAATTTAAGACGGAATTAAAATCTATTTCAGATTTTGATAAATTAGAGACAAATTTACAATAAAATTACTAATCTATTTCAATTTAATAAAATATAACATTTGAAAAAAAATTGAGACAAAATTTAAAATAAATTTGATACAAAATTATATATAAATATTTATAAACAAAAATAAATATGAATTATAAACGAAATTTGAGACTGTATGATTTTTGTCAAAACATCCGTTTAAAATTTAATAAAAATTTAAGACAGAATTAAAATCTATTTTAAATTTAGATAAATTGGAGACGGATTTGCTACAAAATTACTAATCCGTTTCACTTTAATAAAATATAACATTTAAAAAATAAATTGAGATGAAATTTAAAATAAATTTGATATGAAATTATATATAAATTTTTATAAATAAAAATAAATACAAATTATAAACAAAATTTAAGACCGTATAATTTTTGTTAAAATATCCGTTTAAAATTTAATAAAAATTTAAGATTGAACTAAAATTTATTTTAAATTTAGATAAATTAGAGATGGATTTGCTAAAAAATTAGTAATCCATTTCACTTTGATAAAATATAACATTTGAAAAAAAAATTAAGATAAAATTTAAAATAAATTTGATATGAAATTATATATAAATTTTTATTAAAAAAATAAATGTGAATTATAATTGAAATTTGAGACCATATGATTTCTGTTAAAACATCCATTTAAAATTTAATAAAAATTTAAGAAGGAATTAAATTCTATTTCAGATTTAGATAAATTAGAGACGGATTTGCTATAAAATTACTAATCCATTTCACTTTAATAAAATATAATATTTAGGGAAAAATTGAGATAGAATTTAAAATAAATTTTATACAAAATTATATATAAATTTTTATAAATAAAATAAATGTGAATTATAAATGAAATTTAAGACCGTATAATTTTTGTTAAAATATCTGTTTAATATTTAATAAAAATTTAAGAGAGAATTAAAATCTATTTCAAATTAGATAAATCAAAGATGAATTTACTACGAAAATATTAATCTATTTGACTTTAATAAAATGTAATGTACGATAATAAATTTGAGACGGAAGTTAAAATAAATTTAAAACAAAATTATAAATAAAATTTTTTAAACAAAAATAAATACTAATTATAAATAAAAATTTAAAACTATATAATATTTATTAATAAATCTATTTAAAGTTTTTAAAAATTTTGAGATAGAAGTAAATCTATTTCAAATTTATATAAATTAGAGATGATTTTTAAAATAAAAATAAATTTTGATATAAATTTATATAAGTGGATATGAATTTATTAATTTATTTTACTTTAATAAAATCGATTTGTTCTTTTTTATTATGCTAAAAGTATAAATTATTACTACTAAGATAGTATAAAAACTAGTCAATTGAGTTATAATCACTTGTTTGTGAGACATAGATGAAAAATATATGAATAATACACATAGTATAGGCGAAGATAGGTTGGACATTTGCGGATGCAATTTTCCGTAGCGCGCTCCTATTATAACTTTCAACAGCTTAGAGTTATACAGCACGCGATGTGCGCTGTGGATAATTTAATTGCGCGCTGCGGAAAATTAAATTTGTTGTAGTATATAACCAACCGATGAACTATTAAAAAATTCAATTAATTAATTACTTAATTCAATTTTAATAATAAGATTTAATCTATTTCATTTATTAAAAAAATTAATTAATTTAATCAGTTTAATTTGATCACGAGACGGTCAATAAGTGAGAAAATAGAGTAATCAATAGGTGATTTCGAGTTTGTTGTGGATATCCAATTATAATATACGAAAACAATAACAATTTATCGAGCTTAACCGTTAACTGAATAATGTTTACAAATCAAATTCAAGCCTTATCCTCTGAACAATCTTGTCACACTTAGCCATTAAGTAATACTCAGTCATTTAAACATCCTTAGTAACTTAAATCTCCTTCAGACTCTTGTTCAATCTCCGAGCAAAGGCTTGAGAAATCTGGACGTCGTTAAGAAAGAAATAAAGACAAAATTACATGGGTATCTAACTGGTATTTAATTCTCGATTAGACAAATTGAATCGATTTTGATGGAACTGATCGTCTTGAACTGATGTATGTTCAGAACTGGCTCATACATAACCTAGATAATCCAAGAAAACCTGGTGCCACTAAATTTTTATCTTCCAACTTGAATGTTTCATTGGCAGCTCTATCTTCAGAAAGGTATGAGGCTTAGACATTGGGCGGTGGCCAGATCTTCCCAAAAAGCTCTTCCATGCGCCTTGTCTGGTTGGCATGCCCTTCGAGACCAGCAGCCAGAAGCTCCTCTGCAGCAGGTCCAATTGCCGACGCAAAACTCCTTTGATCCCACTTCACAAGCTGTGGCATGGAAGACAAACGTGTGAAGCAGTTTCCTCATGCAATATAACAGTGAATCTTTGCATATGAATCAACAGACAATTTCGATGTTGATGTTTTGTAAAGAGTAGAAAGTGTGGAGGGCAAAACCTTCGCCAAACAATCTCACATCTCGTAGAAAGTGAGGGGAGGAAACCTTCACCTGTTAATCTCGTAACTCCAAATAAGGTTCCTACAATATACTTAAATAATAAGATGTCCCAACCTAAGACCTAAGTGACTTGTCATTCTCTTGCCTTTGCTGGACATGATAGAACATGTTAAAAGAGCGAGAAATGATATACTACATGAAAACACAATTACATGAAAATGCAATATGACACACTACACTGCATGGATGTGGGACCCAAGTCTATAGTGTGTCATGTTGCATTTTCATGTTGTGTTTTCATGTAGTATATCATTAGGAAGAGCCAGCAATTGCTAAATCTAGTGGTAAGTGAGTTGGATGCTAAGGACTTTTGATTAAAGGTTGTGGATTTGAATCAATATATAGTCACATCTAATGTAGTGTCCCCCTCTCAAGTTCTACACCATCAATATAATATGCTTAAATACTAAGAAGCTCCAAATTGAAATATCTTGACATTTGAGCTCTCTCTTAGGTTTTAAGATTGTTGAATCTTTCCTTAAATGCATGGGTTAAATATAATATAACAAGAGGAAGGAGGCCTTTGACGTCCAGCATCATCAAGTACTCCCCTTGATCAATGCACCAATTTGTTTCGCTCAACATAAGCCTTTGACTTGATAACTTCAAGGTATAAATAGTCATCATTTTAACAGACTTCAGTTCTAATCATACTAATTGCAAGAATCCCAATTCAACATCTCAATTCCTGCATGAAATGGGAACTGAACATAAATATAAATTTGGGAGTGCAGCCAAGTCAAAAAAGTAGAAGATTGTACAATCAAAATCCCAATTGGCTAGATTTGTTACAAGGTACTTGGGCTTGGTTGTAATGGTTGACGTAATTAATGAATAGAAGCAACATAGCAATCGAAGTGCCTAGACAAAAATGAAATCAATCTCATGGTCCATGCATCTAAAGTACCTTTATCTTTCATAAACTGAAATAAGAATATGGGATGTAACATAGAGTAATAGATAGTATGGTTGTGTTCATAACTATAGGATTCAGGGGCGGATTTGGTGGGGGAACTCCTCACCAGTTGGCATGCATAATATTAATTTGTAAAATCAAACGGATATCTTAAAACAAGCATACTATGAATTTGATGAAAATGAATCACAAACACATACAAAAAAGGATAATTAATTTTGCAATAGAGGAGAATTAAAATGTTACCTCTTCTTCTGTAAAATTGTACACCCTAGCAGACCCTGGTGCTAACCTTCTCACATAAGAATAACTTTCCTCGGGATCGGTAACAGATTCTTTTAGGGACTCTAGAATCTTTAGAGGTGCAATTATGTAATCAATTCTGAGAAACATTCCTAAGGTTCAATTGACAGGAGAAAAGCAAATCCCATAATATACAAGAAGATAGAACAAAGGCTACCCAAGGAGGTTAAATAAATCCTGCTTATTCCGAACTGCAGCTGCCATCAGCTTTGACTTGTAGCCATACTTGTGAATGTAGTTGTAAGTTTTCTCAACCTGCATTGTTATTAAAAAAAAGGCAAATATCAGCCTATTTTTAAATAAGTTTTATATTTTCTACCTGTATACAAAATCAATTTCAGAAGAAACATATTTCTCTCCTCTTTCTTTCTCACCAAGGAAAACATTTCTCTCATAATTTCATTCACTCCAAGAAAACACAAGTGAGTGATTACTTACCTATCCTTCCCTAGAAATTTATTTACCTACCTCACTTCCCTCTTTAGCAAATCATTTGAAAACTTGGCCTTGCAAAAAATTGTCTTTAGCTATATCTACGGTGGATATAAGCAGAGCTCAGTGGGCTCATTGAGAAAAGTTTATAATCCTTAGGCTGCTTATAAGTCTTTAAGTATTAAATGAAACATTACACTTAATATTCTTAAGTGCACTATTTTTAGCCATTTTTAAAAAAATATTTTTACTCAGTCTTTTCTCTAGAAATTTTGTTCAATATGATAATATTTATATGTAATCACAAATGTAATAGATCATTTTTCGTGTAGTGTTCATAGCTTTTCCAAATATTAACCATATTATATTATCATTTTTTATTATTTTTGATGAGTAATATTTTATTCAGAATTATATAGTTCAATTAAAAGAAGAAAAATTAAATAATTTAAAATTCATCCTTATGTGGCATTCTATTCAACGGGTGACTAAACATTTAGATATATAAATATTCCTAAAGTCTCATGATTATATAATGTCAAGATGTGAGACTCTTTATTCTAGACCTAGTGTGGTAATAAAGAATGTAATAATCTTTTTTATGATAATATTATGTTTATCATAATAATATTTTCACAAATTAATTATTGTTGGTTCCTGAATTCACCA
>JBBMKF010000059.1:4435590-4449458 GCA_037834155.1 Curcuma caesia
TATAACCTTGGTTATGTGATTACTTGGTAATCACATAACCAAGGTAATCACGGATGACCCCCAACCAAACGCACCCTCATTGTCGACATTGGATGAAGTCCCCTAGGATCAATTTCTAATGACCATTAGATATGGTCATTAGAAATTGTTGAATGACCATTAGATATGTATCAATGGCATGCCTTGTTGAATAGTCAAGAATTTTCTTATCTTTTTATCAGAAGTATCTAACAATTGATATCTTACTCGACTGTTAGTCATTGATAGATCAGAGATATATCTTTCTTCGACAGAAAAAACATGAGGATTCGAGCGAAAAAGACACTATACTAGATCTGCACGAACCTCCTGCTAATATCCATAAATGACTTGTTTTTCTCTATAATAGTCTCCCCCATCTAACTCAGTGCACTCCATAATAGTCATCTACTGACTATGTTGTGAAGGTTATATACAGAGGTGGATAGTATTGTGTGCCTTCGAACTCTAAAGAAGACTTGGCATTCTATGAACTAGATGCCTATATCAAGAACCTCCACCTCCACATGCTACATATCCCACAAGACCAAGATGTGCCCATGATCAGATATATGAAAATGATAAGTTGCCATCATACTTAAAAAATGCCTCTAAAGAATATTGCCCAAGGATGTCTCGGACAATTTGGTCTCCCAGAGACCAATGATCCATGCTTCAAAGGAGGTGTTGCACCCCCTTTTGCTTAAGGGGTTTGTGAAAATACCTTATGTTCCAACTTGATATCTTCATTTATGCAAAAGTATGGAGTTTGACCACCCCCTATGCCTAGTTAAAGTGCCCACCATCTGTTGTCCTTTGCCGTTGTTTGTCGTCAATGATAAGGTCGCATCCAAGCCAGTTGTGGTATATGTGCCATAGTTTGAAGAGGATGTTGCACTCGATGATGATGAACTTCTTGTTGTGTCTGCTTGCACCTCATGGTTGTGCCCATGGCATTGCGTTGCACCACTCAACGTTGTTGGCTCTACGCTTCTCCACATGTTCTGTTGTTCGACCGGCCTATGCAATGTCGTGGGCGGGGCGGTCATCACTACCCTATGCCAACTACCTCCACCGCATCATGTGTCACACTGCCTTCCATGCTGCCTTAGTTGTCTGGCTGACTGCTCTGCCCAACCTGCTCCACACTACTCAAGACTGCTTTGGCCCCCTGCACTTTCTGTTGGCTCCGTTGATCCTGCAAAATTACCCCTTGCACAACACTTAGCCTTAGTGCCACCCTCAGTATGGCATTGTTGATGACACTGTGTGAGCAGTGCACCAGTCGGTTGCTCTACGTTTGCATGTGTTTCACCTATTGCTCCAACACACTAGCTGGACAGGCCTGTGCTCTCAATCTACCCCTACTAGTCTACCTCTGCCTTGCCCACTGGTTGCCTTGTTGTCAAGATTTTGTTCCTCACTGTTCTGGCTTGCAGTAGCCATCAACATTGCACACTGGTCGAGTGTGTTAGTGTGAATGGCGTGCTCCATTGTTGTAGGTGTTGTGCAGCATTGCAACGCTTGTCCTGAAGCCGTAGCAACCCTGTCTTTACGACGCTAGCTTTGCCTCGAGCGTGCACACTGACGCACATTGGTCAAGTGTGTTAGTGTGAATAGCGTGCTCCGTTGTTGTAGGTGTTGTGCGGCATTGTTCCACTTGTCCTGAAGCCGCAACAACCCTATCTTCACCATGCTGCCTTTGCCTCGAGCGTACACACTGACTGGGTGGTCCTGCCTCCACCACTTGCTTATCACCCTCCACCAACACTACCACACAGCCCAACATGGTGGCCAATCCGCTAAGATTTTGTACAATAGCTTGGGAGTTGCTCAAACTAGATGTCCAAATCAAGATCCACTCCGATTGGAAGCCAAATTCGGATCATCTCCATTCTCGGACCTACGGAATCCAACTCAATTAAGATGCGAGCAAAATTAAGGCATTCTTTTATCCGAGTGAGCTTGTCCGTATGTAGAGACCTCCCAATCTTTGAGTCAATAGTACTTAAAATAGTCGTTGACCAATAATGAAGCGGCAATCCATGGATCCATACCGACATCGGTAAGTGACGTAGCTCCTCCTCCGCATACAAGAAGCTCCAAGGCATAAACTTAAGATAGAGGTAACTATCGAAAGCGATAATGGTCCACCTTGAAGTACCCAGTCCCTATCTGTATCAGTATCAAATCTAAAACCCGTCCACCCACTGAGATGAATGTGATACTGGTAGTCAACGGCCCACTAGTTAGCCACTCCTATAATTCCAGCCTTGCCCAGGAAGCAGCCTATGAAGCATCCGATCAAACAATATCCCAAGGAGTTCTCCACTGTGTCAACGTCCTTAAATCCTGGCAGTATTATAGTGCCTTTCCTCTCAAACTGCTCAAACCATGCGCTTTGACCTCTTGTGCAGTTGTCTTTGAACAAGCTAGACCATGTTTTCAGCAGCATCTCCCTGTCCAGTCCCTTCCTTGCACCAAGATGTGCTGGCATTGTGTTCGCCTCAGGCTTAGAAGGCTGCAGTTTGCCACTCAATGCACTAGTGGCTGCCCCCTCAGCTGCAGGTGGTGTAGCCTCCGCCACGTCCGCCACGGGGGCTGCTGTGATTGCCACAACAGCAAGGAGTGCTGATTTGCCTGCCACATTCACAATTTGTGGTGATGTGGCAGCCAGCATGGGAGGTTGGTCCTCTCCATTTGTTGGACTGTTCTGTTGAGACAACACCTCCCTTGCAGCTCTGACAACTCCAGAACCCACTGCCAGACTTCAAGTCCTATTGTGATTTTAGATAAAGGAGTGAAATCTCAATCTAAGATTCCATTCACGGGTCACTTGGTGAAAACATGAAAACTTTCTCAAAAACTATGAAAACTGATAAGCACGATATTTTCACTAACAAGGCATAAAGATAACTTTTTATCATATGTGGATATAGTTATTCAAACAACACTCTAAGGACCATATAGGGTTTGAAAAGAGTACACACATTTAACACTTGATTGGAAATTTTTATAAACATATTTGCTGTTTTGGAGGTGCAAACTGAAATTTTTGGCATATGTTAAAACAATTGTGATAACACAAATCTTAGGAACATATAAGCTATGTAGGGGTAGTTCTCCCCAACTGGCAAAAGAAGTATTATAAAAAATCAAGAGTGCATCAAATACACTAAAAGCACATAAGAACATACCTTGCCAATGAGTATTATCTTTTGTGAGTCCTTCTCAACAACAATTTCAACTTGAATGAAGTCTTTTGATGTAGGTCTACTAATGTAGTTCAGAACATTGACCTTCACCAAGTGAAATCAATTCATTTATTCTTGTCAAACAAAAGAACTAGTTTGTATATGATCTCAGAACCATGGAAACAGACCTGGCAGGCATATGGAACTTCATTTCTATATTGCATGAATATTTTCTCCCTAACAATTTCTGCAACAAAGAATCTCTCTGGATGTTCACTAGCTATATCCTGCATCCTAAAGAAAATTGCCTGAGAAATTTTTTGCATAAGAAACTTTTATGCCACTGAACAATGAAAAATGAAGCACCACTTCAACTAACTGAAACAAACCATAGTAACTTAGCTATTCAATTAAGATTTGAAGGTCCAAAAACCTTGGGATAATAAGCAGGACCAAAAGGGAGTTTTGAAATTATCCATTCTTTTACATCCTCTACTCCTTGACTATATTTTGCACTTACAGGTATGACATCATCCACATCAGTAAACTTCTGGTACCACTGCAGAATGTGAAAGTCTAAGGTCAACAAATAAAATGGAAAAACAAGTATTAGAAAATGGAAGAAAATAACACAAGGATACTAGCTAGCAATGTTTGTAGAAGTGCAACCTCAAGTCTCTTTGCAATTTCCCCTGGCTTGATCAAATCCTTCTTGTTCAACACCAATAGAATAGGAAGGTTACTCCTAAATGTGCCAATGCCTTCTAGTACATCATCAATCTAAAGATTACAGAAGTAAAAGCCCATACCATTACTCGTATCCTTCAGATAATAAAGAGTTTAATACAAAATTACCTTTTGTGGCACTTTACAAGCATCGACAACTACAAGTACACAATCTGCATTAATTGCAGCATTTCTGACATTGTTCATCATCATGGAGTCCAGCATGTGCATCTTCTTTTCAATAACGCCAGGTGTATCATATAGTATCATCTGCAAACTAACACAATATGAGATCAGAAAATTGACTCATTTGAATCCCATATAGTAATCACTTCTCTACTACATTTATTGAAGCAAATGATCTCTTTAAAACTGTAAATCAATGAAAATATGGTACCTGATATTCAGGGCCAGAGCATATACCAAGTATACGATGACGAGTAGTTTGAGGTTTCTCTGTAACAATTGAAAGCTTTTGACCTAGCATTTGATTTGAGAGTGTACTCTTACCAACATTGGGCTTGCCTAATACAGCTACATAACCTGCAGTTGCCAAGATTTAGTGGGACAACTGCGTTGTATTGATTCATTAGCTACAAAAGTCTGCTAGCATTTACTTTCCAAAAAGTATTTTGTCAATAATTGGATATATCAGGGTCTGTTGTGACTTCTGACATCGATTATTTTGTAGTTGACTGTAAAATTCTTTCCATGAATAGTTTACCCAAGTTGTGTTTGAGTGGTGTTTGGTAGCACATTCCCAAAAGTCCTGTTGAGGGCCAAAACACTTCAAGAATTAATTGGTAAGTTCGTGCTCAAAGTGCTTTTACTCAACCCTTGCATTCCTAAAGCAACTTACCAATGCTGGATCCGAAATACTTTCTAAAATTGCTATGCCAAAGTTGTTTCTAGATGATTTAAAAAGTTTGTCCATCAAACAATTTTGACCAAAACTTATTGATGGACCCAAACAACTCATTTTAACTTAAATAAATAAAATCATACAATCTTATTTTACCAATATTACTATGTTAACAACACTCATAAATTTAAATTACCACTATTAGTCCTTTTACACCATGTGAATTAATTGTAAATCATTTCATAAACAGAAAAAAACTATCTGAGAAAAATTAGTTTAACTAAAATGACATTAGAGTGTAGCTAAAAGGATTGTTAGTACCTAAAAGGCACCCTAAATTAGTTCCTTAGTTATCAAGGAAAGATTTAATACTAAAAGGATATACAAAATGTTGACTGGGGTGGTGATTTAGATGAACATAAATCCACCTCTGGCAATGGTTTATTGCTAAATAGTGGTTGCATGTTTTGGAGAAGCAAGAAACAGATTTGTGTATCACCATCCACAATGGAAGTAGAATTTGTGGCATGTGCTTCTGCAGTGCAAGAAGGTTTTGGGTTGAGATACTCTAATGTCTAGCAGGAGCTATACCAATTTGTTGTGATAATCAATTAACAATTGCTTACACTAAAGACCCCAAATACCATGGGAAAATCTAGCATGACACGAAGTACAACTTCATTGAGATATTATTAAAGAGGAGGTGAATTTGAAATTCATGCCTATGCAATTGATGATGGTTTGTCCTTTTACTAAGCCAATACCTAGAGACATCTTTATAGATCACGTTAAATCTCTTGGATTGCGTAGATATGATTTTAAGTTTTAACTAAGCACATGAGTATTTAAGATATTACATCCATTATTATACTGAGATCTGATTATGCATTTTATATGTATTAGTGAATTAAAAGTATGTCTGACAAGTTGAGATTGGCTCTCACACATGAGCAATCGCCTTTAATGTTTCATAGCATGTAGGATGAGATGGTATTGACTTTGTTGTGAACAAAATTCAATAATGAATTAGCGAGATGAGATTATTTAATGAAATATTTATTTTTGTAATCAAAATGGGTTTTCCCCCAATCTATTAAACTTGTCAAATAACGAGATTAGAGTTTTCTTAAGATTGATACTATTGGAGGACAAATGAGTACGTGTTGAGATACACTTGAACTAAGATCCGTACAATGTGTATTTTTTTCATACACTTCCAACTAGGAAGTTTCATACCGCATGTGTTGAAGTAACCATTTGGATAATAAGTAGTTGAGTTTCAGCTCATTGTGTGAGATCCACAGGCTTATACAACCTCATTTTATACCCTTAAGACTTTCAACTACTCCTTTAACTTTATTTTAGTGTTGCTACTTTAGCATGCTACCAATAGCTATGGATGATTTGGTAATGTGATACATGAAAGCTAAAAAGGAAGATTTATTTTGACACCTATTTTGTATTCACAAGCCAGCTACTTATGTTTAATTTAGTTGTTAGAACATATTGTGAGTATAGAAATACATAATCAGGTATTCTATTTTAATTTGGGAACAAAAGATTGATGGAATCAAATGACTCTGGAATATAGCGAGTTGATTGTCCTCATACATATTTTGGATTGAGTGGCTATATATCTTTAACCGGTGTATAGTTTTGAGCTATTATTTAATATGCTCATTAGTCGCACAATCCATTTGCTTGTATTATTGGTGTATAGTTATGATTATATTGCACAAAGGTCAAGCCCTCATGTGTGAGTGTGAGATGAGAGAAAAGTTAACGACAACCCATGACTCCATAAGGGGGCAACCAATGAGGCTGACCCAACCCACATAATTCAAATATTTGATGTATATTCTTGGAGTGATTAGTTTTTTCTCCACCGTTTAACTCCCATAACTTCCGTAAGAGACAAGATACAATTATTATTGTCATGAAAAAGTAAGCAGAAACATTTTGGAGCAAAATATATCACAATTGTTGGAGCATTTTGGATTGTAAAAACTGATTCCATTTTTATTTTGTGATTGGCATTGGTCAATCGAAATTGTCCAAAAAGGTTATCAATTCAACTACAAATATCCTTGAATGAAATATGTTTTCATTTAATAGTTACAAGCAAAATAGGACAAGTACTATTACTTAATTTCAGCCATGGAAATAGTCAGCATTGGTAAAGGAGGTGACTAATTGATTCCGAGGGAAAATTAATTATGAAAATTCAGCAAATATATGTAAGATTGAATATTGTTAGCACTAATACGAATTTATCAGACAGGAATAACTATATTTTACATATATTTTCATTATCTGCATGATCAAACAAACTTTCGTAATTGGGAAATACTAAAACTAATTGAAGAACAAGCCAAAAAAGGAAAAAAACAATGAAATTGATATACCCAGGGGACTAGGCGGAGTCAGTTAACGCTTTGGGAACATCCCCGATTGGGAACATCTCTACAACATATCACACTCTGAACATCCCCGTAATAGTGCACTCACTTTAAGAACATGTTTGATTGAAAACATCCTGCAACAGATCACATTTTGGGAACATTCTCGTCCGAGAGCATCCCCATACCAACGCACTCATTTTGGAAACATCCCCGCAATAGATCACACTTTGGAAACATCCTTATTCGGGAACATCCACGTGGTAGCGCACTCACTTTGGGCACATCTCACTTTAGAAACATCCCCGTTAAAAAACATCCCCATGGCACACTCACTTTAGGAACATCCCCACGACGCATCACTTTGGAAACATCCCCGTTTAAGAACATCCCCGCAATAGTGCACCCCTCCTTCACATGGGAATATTCTCTACCTGGAACATCCCTGCTTCGTCCTTCCGTTTTTATCCTCTCTCCATGACCTCAGCAGGATCGAGCTTGTGCGTGAAATTAAATTTCTTATTCTCTCCCCATGACCTAAACGGTATTGAGCTTCTCTCTCCGATCAACGCGGGATCCAATTTCCTATTCTCTCCCCACGACCTCAATGGGATTGAGCATCTCTACTCAATCAACGCAGGATCAGGTTTATTATTCTCTCCCCCACGACCTAAGCAGGATCAAACGCCTCTCCCTGATCGGCGTGGGCTCTCCTACTCGACCTCCTCAGATCTAGACCCCATCTAGCTCAGGGAC
Organism: Curcuma caesia; assembly: GCA_037834155.1. Lineage (NCBI taxonomy): Eukaryota > Viridiplantae > Streptophyta > Magnoliopsida > Zingiberales > Zingiberaceae > Curcuma > Curcuma caesia. The sequence continues at coordinate 4,443,546 of JBBMKF010000059.1, forward strand.
TCAACTGCTTGATTGGACCTTCCGAGTGACTCTTATAGCTCCGCAACCCAAGCGTCCCATGCTTCCTCAATTGAACTTCAATCTATTCCACTCCTCAATGCAACTTGGAGGGGAGGACTTATGATACCAGGGGATAGGATCTCCTTCCAACCCACATGGCACAAATCCAACCTTACTCATAGGTTATATGAGAGCATGGCCCAGACACTACAACCCACAAACCCGACACCGAATAGACCGTAAGGTTTAGGAGCATGCTTTATAAATAGGACAACTACAAGTGGTTAGAGGGGCCATGAAATCAAATCCTAACTCGATTTTCCTTTTTTTAATATTTCATCGTTTCCATGATCCCGGCCCGATTTAGGCATCGGAGGACCTCACCGAGTGACTCCGGCAAGCCCTCTGACACATGTTGACCTACGTAGATCTGGCCACGGGAAAAGTCATAGGCCGTCCGACAGGCGTCAGATTCCTCATTCCCATCGAGAATTGAAAAGGAACAACAACAATAGGGAATCGATCAGCTCTGCGTATTCAATAAAAATAAACATCATGGCGTCCAATCCAATTCGATGAACCGTACTTTCTAATAGTACACATATGGAATCCACAACATAACCTGTGAGCTAATAAATCAAATAAACCACGAAGAATCTCGAGCACAGGCGCAGAGAAAATGTATCCAGAGCAACACGTTTCGAACATCAGAGCTCACACTTCGCAGATAAGGTTTCCGGGAAGCAAAAGCACCGAAGGAACCAGTAGGGAAAACATAAGAAATGCAGGAATAAGAACTGACCGGATCGGTGGTTTGGGCAAGTGGAGCTCTCAGAATCGAGCTCCTCTAGCTCGTATTCGTCGAGCAAGGCGAAGTTCCTGTCCGGCTTCTCACTCAGAGAGAGAAACGTTGCCGAAGGATAGCCAGAGGAAGACAACGACAACGTTCCCTCCTCCAACTCCTCCTCGTCACTTGCTCTTGCACACCTATTCCTCTGTTCAAGCTCCAAATACGCAGGTAATTTTGCAACGCAGGGACGAAATTGGCTTCTCGAGGAACGGAAAGAGGGAAGAGAGATCTCAAGGTGAAAGAAGCGAGATGAAGAGGAAGGTGAATATGGAGATAAATAAAGCGTGGTGGCGCATCGAATCCTCGACGGCGGCGGCGCCGAGGAGATGCGGTGCGCAAATTCTGGCTCCATGGGATCAAGGAGTCGATAGGGATAAGATAAGAGGCACAAGACCTGAGACTCTGAGAGGGATCGCATTAGTGGTAGCGACGGGCCGGATTCAATATCCAACTTTCAATTTTGCATCCAACAATAAAACGGGATTTTATTTGTGTCTCTTAAAAATTTATAAATTTCTAGTTCCATTAACTATGAGTGATCGGCTTAGTCCCATAGAAAATTTTTATCGGCCATCAAGGTAAATTAGAAAGTACACGTAGCAGCTATCCTAGACGTCGAGCATCCTTTGATTACACGCAGTGTGTCTCTTGAATATAATTGAACTAATGATGAAATAAATTGATTAAAGTAGATAAAAATTAAATTTTAATAAAGTTGAGATAATGCCATAAACAAACACAAAATAACAAATTTAAAAAATAATGGTCATATGTACGGTAAGGGAATGTGTTTCGAACACACTAATGGAACATGAATCGATCTCGAAATATCTACAGTACGGAGGAAAAAAAAGAGAGTTTGCCTCATAAATATTGTTTATGGGGGAAAATTTCATAACCCTAAGAAATAATTGAGTTGGTGACGATGAAACAGAGTTGTTGAAGTAAGTAAGGATCGAATATCGATAAAGTCGAGACAATGCTCTCCTCCGTCGTAGTAAACTGCAACTTCTCGATTTACCTCTTCACAGATGATCATGGAACTGACTATATAGGATCACTGAGATGGCGGATTAAGTAAAGGTAGAATCTCGATGAAGCCAAGGTAATACCCTTCTTCGTCGTGGTCAACTGCAGTTTCTTGATTTACCTCCTCACATATGGTCGTGAAATCAATTGTATGAGACCGTTGAGGTATCTTAATTTACCCATGAAATCAACCGTATAAGACCACTAAGATGATGGATTACCGATCGTATGAGACCAAAGCTTAAAACCCTATATACACTAGTTAGGTTGGCCATTTTAGTTTGGCCTACATTTTAATTTTTGGAGGACTTAAATTTGATTTCTTGTTGAGTTACAACTTAAAAGAGGCATGGTGAATATGTTGCATCAATTCTTCTACTAGTGGTGTTCTTTTAATAGGAGTAACTATTACTTTTTTTAATAATTTGTTATAAAATAAATATTATTGTATTATTAGAAAAGAAATTTAGAATATTAACTATTATAATAGTACTGCGAACTTTCATTTTATAAAAAATAATTATTCTTTTTAATTTGAGAAATGAGTGATAATACACAACATGAAATCGTAGCATGACACTCACATTGACAGTGGGTCCCACTGGCATGCAGTGAAACCCACTGCATGTAATTGTGAGTGTCATGCTACAATTTCATGCTACCATTATTCTATCTCAAATGTTCTCTACTGATTCATCCTACCCCAGTAACAGGAATATAATATTCATTATCTAAATTTTTCATCAAGTAAACATGGCTTGAGCAACAGGTTTTAAGATTAAAACCAGATAAGAGATTAACAAAGGCCAACGTCTTGTAAATATTTATGTATGCCAACCGATTCTTTTCTTCTTTTTTTTTTACAAAAACAATATATCCAGTACTATATTCGTCGATAACCCTGTTTTCACCGTTTTTTTCTTTTATGTTTTTTCCTGTCACAACCAGTTCGAGGCTAGAAGATGAAATTAAGTTACATAGTAAAAAAAAAAGTCCATAAATTAAACATCGATCGAAATTAAGGATGAGGAGCTGCTTCAGATTCTACTTGAAGTAAATGGTCGGCTGGTCGGAGTTTGGATCCCACGAACCGGCCTCCCTCATGTACTCCAAGTACCTCAAGAACTCAGGTCTCGCCGCCGCCTTCTTCGACGGCGCCTCCAGGATCCTCATCACGGGGTGCGCCTTTACCTCCCTAGTTGTCTTCGACCTCTTCAACTTCGTCGTCGTTGCCGCCGCTGCCGTCTCGGAGTTCTCCTCCAAGTCGAAGGACTGCCGTGACAAAAGGCGGCGGTATCCTCGCCGGCTCCCGGCGTACTCCGAAGCATTCGACATGACCTTACTACTGAAAAGCGTGGTGATGATCAACTGGGTGGTTGTGTTGCTTTTAATAGGAAATGGAGTACTGAGTGGGTGAGGAAGGTAAAGGGTAGGCAAGGAGTTGAATTGGTTGTTGTGTGGGAATTTGATTAGGAAATGGTCAAAAAGGAGAGGCTGAGAAGTCAACGTTCTGATCTGGAGATTTGAATTGGTTGGTTGCTAGATTTTTGAATGATTGATTTCTTCTTAATTGTTTTATTACTCTTTGAAATATCCTTGTTGCCGAGAAAGAACTCCAAATTGAGAAGATAACAATAAACGTGTATGTAAGCCTAATTTGAATGGTTCACAATAAGATATAGGATGCCCAATAAGAGACAAGAGAAGTCACGATCCGATGAATCAGATTTCCCTTCAATGATAAAATAGTTAAAAACACGAAAGATTTTAGCAAAAATGATAACTTCACCAACCTTAATCCACGTGGATGGCTAGAAATAGAATTTGTTATGTAGCATTTACAGTAAGTTTCATAATTATTAAACAAATAGTAATAAATTTTTTTTTATTGTTGCCATCGTATTAGGTTCTTCAGACAGATTAATTTTAAGGTGACCTGTTCGACCTTATAAAAATTGTTAATTAGTCATCTGAGTAAATCAGGACGTGAGGATAGCGATCTAACCTAATAATCAACGTTCTTGGCCCACTACTCATTTGAAAAAAAAAATCCTTATAAATTCACTACAGTAACAAATAATAATAATTGAACTATATGTAACGATTACACGATAAGTTATGTAAATAAGTAATTAACAATTGAACTAAATGTGCAGTACGTCACATTATTCAGTATTTGTTGCCTACCACGGCCTCAAGGTTGATGACGTTCCTTAAATGCCCCAGGGTTAGACCTCAGCCCATCTTGACCGTCAATGTTGGATTGGTTCATAGATTGCGAAGCTTCGGCCAATGACACCTTAGCAGATATCGGACAGGACATCAGGGAGGTTGTCGTGGTCGATGATGTACTGGGCCAGTTAACAGGGTCCTCATTTGAGGATAAACTCCGATTACCCACTCAATTTCCTATTTAACCATTGGCACTTGTGGGTGCCATGGCCATATTCCTAAGTAGACATAAGGTAGTGGTTTGCAGCTTTCTAGGTTCCTGTTGAGAATCCATTAGTCTCCTTAAGAGTTGATGATTTTCACAAATCTGTATCGTCCTCTTCTTATAAAATCATAAAAAAGGGGTATATGATTGATACCGTGACTGAATGAGCCACGGCGGTGGTCGTTGCTCGGGGCGGTGCTATGGGACCTCCACCGGTCAAGACTCTCTTTGGTTCTATCGATTTTTTTTAATAATTTTTTCCATATAGACATACTTCTTCGCCCGATCGAGAAGTGCATCATAGCCTACCTTATGCTTCTCTGTCAAAGAGTGAAATAAACCTCCTTTTTGGAACCCTCAGGCAAAACTGCAAAAGGAGAAAAATAATTGTCTTGAGAGAAAAATAAATTTAAACATTGAATTAATATAAATAACTAATTAAGCTTAAAAAGTACCAATTGCAGGTTTGTGCCATCTCACCACCGAAATAGTGTTCATCATCCTCCTCCGTATCTCTATCCCAAAAACCATAGCCGCATTTGAGAGATGGAGAAAATTGATGGTGATTAATGGAGAAAGGTGGTAGTGGATGAAGAGATGTGATGGTGATGTATGGAGAGAGGTGGTAGTGGATCTGTGGATCGAGAAAATTAGTGGTGATTGATAAATAGAGAGATTGTGGTGGATGAAGAAAATTGATGATGATTGATGAAGAGAGGTGGTAGTAGATGGAGAGATGTGATGGCCGGTGATGTATGGAGAGATATGGTAATGGATGAAAAGAGACAGTGGTAATGAATGGAGAGAGATTAGGGTGGATGGAGAAAATTGATGGTGATTGATGGGGAGAGATGATATTGGATAGAGATATGTAATGGTGTCATGGTGATAGATGGAGAGAGGTGGTCTTGGATAAAAAGAAGTGATGGTGATGAATAGAGAGAGATGGTATATTTTATTTTATTCCTTTATTAATTATATATATTATTTCATTATAATTTATAAAATATTTTATTATTTATTTTATAAAATATTTTTTAAATATTAAAATTCTTATTTATTAATTTATGTTTATTTTTCTTTTTAATTTTTAATTTTAATATATAATATAAATTTTATTTTTTTAAAATTATTTACTTAATACGTATTTATTAATTATTATTTAAATAATTATTTTTTCCCACCGCCATTTTTATTTTTAATTTTTTTTCTTTTATTATTATTTTTTAAAATTTTTTTATATTTCTCTTCCTCTCACTCCCTCCCTCTCTCTTCTTTCTCTCTCTGCCTATCTCTCTCCTTCTCTCTATCTTTCTCTCTCTCACCTACTCCCTCTTCTTTATCTCTCTACCTATCTCTCTCTCCTCCTCTATCTTCTCTCTCTACCCATCTCTCCTTTTCTCTCTCTATCCCCCTTTCCCTCTCTACCATTCTCTCACTCTTTATATCTCTCTCTTTCATTTTCTCTCTCCACCTTTCTTTCTATCTTTCTCTCTCTATTTTTCACTTTATCTCCCTACCTATCTCTCTCTAGTTTTCTCTCTCTACCTCAATTTCTCTCTCTATCATTCTCTCTCTTCCATTTTTCCTCTCCTCA
>JBBMKF010000059.1:4449558-4468164 GCA_037834155.1 Curcuma caesia
ATACTTAAACAAATCCAAATTCATACTCAGTTTCCCATTTCGACTTGGTCCTTCAAATACTTTATATACTAAAAAAATTCAAAATTAATATTCAACTACATATGGTTTGACTAAAACCATATTTTATAGAATATTTTAAGCTCATTTTTGTTTGTTGAGCAGCACTGATGATTGAAAATTTACTTAACCTACTAGAAAGAAATCTGTGTTTGATTCCCATAATCTGTTTAACAGTGCAAGGCAACTTCTTGCTGACCAATAATTGTATCCTTCCATGGATGCATGCCTTCTCATTATCTTATTTGAGCTCGTTGAACAAGACAACCTGAAAGAAAACCTTCAATTCCTTCACCAACCTAAGTAGCTGCTGCTGCTCTCTCTCTCTTTCTCTCTCATTTTATATATATATATATAAACAGGGCGAGCAATGGGCATGTGCGTTGTCCCTCTCATGTCAACTGGTACATCACACTCATTTCTGTGGGGTAGGCCCAAATTGGATGAGGAAGAAAGACCTCTCAGAGACTTTATGTCATTGGGTGGAAGGACTGCTGCATGCATGGATTGCTGGTCAAACTGTGCCGCATCGATCATGGTACAAACGGAGTAAATGAGAGGGCAGAGGAAAACCTTGCAGCTGAGGCATGCCAAGACTCAGTCCTTTCAGTATCTGTACAATTCAAGGTGTATTTATTTACGTTGATAATTATTTCTGCAAGGAGAACTTTTAGGAAACTGAGTGACACTTAAGAAAAGCAACACTGGAAATTGCTCTTGTTTGATGCTTGTGGTCAGTCATTTTAGGGGAGGTACTGTGAGAAAAAAATGAGCAGACATTTGACGATTTAGCTGCAAACACTCGATCTGTAAAAACTCATGAAAGCTACTAAATTTAAGCAAATAAACAAACCAGAAGTTACAATCCCAGTACGATGCAAGCGCCTAACTGCTGCATTTTATTTGTTTGTTTCTTACAGATTCGATTGGAGGCAAGCAGTGAAGTTCTTGAATCAAGGAGCAGGCTAATGGCTAGTTAAGTGCAGAGAAAAAGGTTACTGGCTTCGATTCTAGAACGCCGGCGACGAGGTGGAAGAAGAGGAAGAGTTGACGGAGTTGAGAATGGTGTTCCAGTAGTTCTTGTTCATTTCTACCTCCTCTTCTTCCTCCTCTCGCAGGCAGCCGTTGTTTCCGTAAGAATCGCCGCCGCCGCCGCAGTCGGAATTCTTGTCTCCCAGCAGCATCCCGGTGAAGCCTCCGCCGACTTGCAGTTGGTCCTCCCATGCGCAGGCCTCTCCGTCTCCTAGCCACGGTGCCTCCCCGCCGACGACAGCGTCGTAGATGCCCAAGCCCGCAAAGTTATCCATCCTGTCGCCTCCTTGGTAGCCGAGGACCGTCGCGGCAGCATTGCCGTCGACGAGCCCTCCGGCGGCCGCCGCCGCCGCCACCAGCAGCCGGTTCTCTGCAAAGCTCAACGTGGAGGTGGGCGACTCAAGATCCGACCTTTGGCCTTGCGCCGGGGGCTTTCCCTCCCACGCCTCTCGCCAAGCCCGGAGCACGCCGACGCAGCCCGGCGGAGAGGCGGAGGAGGACGGCGGCGACCCCATGGCCGCCGCAGTCCGGAGCCTCGACTCGCGCACTAGGCGCGCCTCGGCCTCCAGGCGCGCGCTCTCCCACTGCGCCATGTGGCTGAGGTTGGCGGCGCTCCGGGAGCGGCCGGCGTCGGCGGCGGGGCCGAGGGCGTCGCTCTTCGCCTTGTGCGTGCACGGGTCGATGCCCATCTTCGCCAGCCGCTTCTTCAGGTGCGTGTTCCAGTAGTTCTTGATCTCATTGTCTGTTCTCTTCGGCAAGTGCGTCGCGATCGCAGACCACCTGAAACAAGGAAACCTCCAAACCATGAGAATTCTCTTCCTTAAAACACCACCATGCTCACTCACGCTCTGTTCTAGTAATCAAACAGAGAAACAATGCAGCATTGGAGGAGCAGATTGAACCTGTTCCCGAGCAGGGCATGCAGTTGGATGATGGTCTGCTCCTCCTGCACGCTAAACTCCCCTCTCTTGATGTCCGGCCTCAGGTAGTTGGTCCACCTCAACCTGCAACTCTTCCCGCACCTCTGCAGCCCTGCAAAAGCACCACCACAATTCGCACTTCATCGTCCTTTTACCATTCTCAAGCACAATTCAGGTGAGCGCTCACCTGCTTTCGCGGGCAAAGCTCTCCAGCTTCCATGGCCGTGCTTCTCGACGTAGGCCAGCAGCTTCTGGTCTTCCTCCGGCGTCCACGGCCCCTTCTTCAGTCCCACCTTCTCGCAGCACGGAGATCGACCCATCACAATTCTCACTCCCCAACCTCACAGGACTATCTGCTTGTTGCTCAAGCACTCATCGCCATCGACCAGTCTATCTCATAGTGTGTTACAGCAAATGCCAAGTCTTTATTGCAGAGAGAGAGAAGGGGAGAGAGAGAGGGGCACCATACAGAAATGGCACTGAAATAAATAACGCTTTGCTGGTTAGGGACACAATAATCCCTTGCAAACTCAGCTTTGTCCTGTCCTTCTCTCTGCTCTTTTAACCGCGCCTGTTTTAATCCATGGAGGTGGAGTTTTGGCAGAGATGAATGTCAGGCTGGCAATGGGAATGGGAATGGAAGCAAGGGAATGCCCGGTGCTCAGTGCAAGGGAACGCCTGCACGAGGCCTGCCATTCCTCATCTGCACCAGTGAATCAGGCTTCATGTTTCAGCAGTGTAGCTTTTGTTCCTTTCAGCAGTCAAACTTTGACGAGTTTTTGCAAGAAATGTGTGCAGTTTGGATCGTCTGGTGTGGAATTGGATGCCTGGATTCGAGTTGGATTCAGAAGATAAATAACAGGAAAACAACAGAACAAACGAAAAGTCAAACTGAGGCACAATTTAGTGGCCATATCAAATCATGTCGTTGACTTTTATAAGATGGTGTCTTTGACTTGTACACTCATGTTGAAGCATTTACATTCACAATGTTCGACTTACCTGGTAGAAAACAAAATTAATCGTCTCCAAATGCCTTGGTGGAGAGATCGGCACTCTCGGCCAAAAAGTTGAACAGTGCTTTTTTGACATGTATATCAGAATAATTTTGGAGCATTTGGACCGGCTATGACTATTTACCTGTCGGCTCCTGCTTGGCCTATTTTTCCCCTGTACCTCTTACAAACATTGCAAATCAATCATGTTATCAAAATAGTCTTGAAAATTCATTTCGGAAAGTCTTAAAATTACCTCATGAAAACCTCATAATTTTCTCGGAAATTTACTTATATATATAAATATATAATTTTATTTAAGAAAATTGGGCCCAAGTTGGACCTACAGAAACATTAAGCAATTCAATTCAATCTCTCAAAATATCTTTGTTACCACCAAGCTGGTAATAGATAATTTCGCTTGAATTGATGGTATCCTGTGCATATTACAGATTGAAAGTTGGTAGGAATTTTCTCAAAAAAATTATCCACTTCAACAGAAAAGAACAATTTATATATAAAAAAATGTTTAAAAAAATGGCACCTATAATGTAAAAGCTTGCAATACCTCATCTTTCACACATGCAATCTGTAGCTGGATATGTGTAAATAGACTGTTTTGGCTTCCTCAACCTAATCTGCCCTTGTCGCATCTTGTGACCTGACTCGACCGCTTGTTGAAAGTCGGACCACTCGATGCTCTTATTCAGAAACAATTGCCCGAGCAGGCTCATGCTCGGTCGTATGGTCTTCAAGCTCTTGTATGTCCGATAGCCCAACTAGATCCATCAAAAAAATCTCGGTCAGTAATAGCTCTCAAAGCAAGTGATTGCCAAATGCTAAGTTGTTATCACAAGAAAACTAACTACTGCATTGTGCATGTTGCCAGGGGACGCAGAGATGAAGATGTCTGCGTGCATGCTAACAAAGTAGTCGACGGCAGCCAGAAGAGATGCCTTGCCATCCACCTGCATTAGTTCCTCTTCCGAAGCAAGGTTCTTCTTATCTTCCATGAGCGGGAATAGCTTTCGCAGGCTAGAAATTCTAGCCTCTCCGCCATACACCTGAAGCACAAGGTTCAACATCAAGGCTTCTATGTCTTCGTCCACTGGAAAAACACACACACACACACAGTTTCAGACCTTATGGGAGGCGAGATAAAGCCGGGTGCTGCTATCAAAGCCCAAGGCTACCAGTAGCAATCCTATTTCTTCAGGGGTTAATGGGCATCTACCCTGGCCTCGCAACTCCTCATCAGTGAATTGGGAATTTAACACCCTCCCTTGCCATATCACTTGCCTATATTTGGCTAAGGCAAGCCTTTCAGCTTTACCACCCCCAAAATCACAGGCAGAGTGTGCAGCCATGTCCTGCATGCATATCTTTGTTGATCATGACTTGTAATCCTCAAGTCCAATTTAGGAATTATCAAAGCAGTAGAAATGTGTTAGGCTTATACCTTATCGAACCGAAGGTGTAACACTGCAAATTTTCGTGAGCCTACTTCATTCTCATCTTGAATCTCTTTTATATCCTCATTGGTCTTTTCAAGGATTGGATTCCTCAATCTCTTAACAAGGGTCTGTCCTAATGCAGTGATATGAGCAACAAAAGCTAATGCCTGAAAATTTACTTTACATCTCAGGCGTTGTATATCTCCTGGCAAATTGTCGAAAGCCAGTCGGTGTGAGAACGGAGAAATCGCAGCGATGCCGTAACTGTTGCAGCACAATCAGAGTAAGCAACTGATAGCATGAGAAAAAAATATGTAGTATGTAATCCATAGAAACTTAATCATGTAACTCTACACAATGTTCTTATAAGCAAAAATCTACTTTAGTTATCAAGGAGACCAAATTTGCTAACCCAGCATACAACTGTGTTCTTTATCAAATGACAGCTCACCAAACAGAAGTTTTTAAATTTGTTCGCTATGATAACTCATTGGTGCAATCTAGTTAGTAACAAGCAGCGATAAGTGAGTTTTAGTACACAGGACTTGTTGAGTCTGAAGATCCAATTACAAGCTTGTATTAGGACTCCAGAAACATGATGAGTTTACATTTGATCATAGAAACTTATTAAAGCACAAGAAGAGAATTAATACCCAATCCTTGACTGTTCAACTCGAGGGAGGGATATGGTAAATGTAATAGTTAAACCAGTAATAAACTGTTCGAGCAACGTGAAAAAGCTGTATATTCACTGACCTGTGTAAGACAGGCAGAACATTCTCGAGATACCAATCTGCAGAAGCATGAACAGGTGCAGTCTTCACCCTTGTAGCACGAATGCCAATAGCATAATACTCTCTGGTGCTCCAAGAGTATTCTTTAGGCAATCCTCTAGCTATTGAGATGTCATCTTTTAGTGTATCAATAAAATGGTCAATGTCAAATATCTCATCAAATGAGCTGAAAAAGCAAAAAAAAAGGAAACAATCATTATTTTTTTGTTCTCCATTCAGGTTGTAAACTCCCTAAAGATGAAGAAAAAATAAAGCTATTTCTCCAAGACTACCTCATATCTTTCCAAACAGGATTAACTTCGAGGTGTGGAATAACAAGGGTAGCATTCAAGATCTTAGCAACAGCAACTGCATCACAGATCTACAAAACAAGTGAGGTTGATTTGGAAGTTTTCAATTACCAGTTACTGAAAAAAACAGTAAACAATGAATCTTGCTTACTGCCATTCTTTGTTGATTCAGCCCACCGTCAAGGAAAACCTGAATAAATCCATTTGACTTGCTAGGGAGTGCTAGAGAGTATAAAATAGAGACGTCATCCAATGAATCCATCAAGAAAAATCAGTACATGGAAAAAGGAGACTTCTGAATTGACCATGTAGTGTCACTGTTGTACAATACTTACACGAGGTACTCAAAGATTGGATACAAGGTTTCCATCCTTGTGGTGCTAAGGGAGCCCAAAGCTCAGACTTTTTGTCAATTGACTTGAAACAAAAATGGAAATAATGAAAAAGATGAACATTGAAGTCGGTAGAATGTATGATGATTAGTGTGTATAAGTGAATATATGTACTTACTGTTCTGTGTTGTAAGGCACCCTTTAAAAGGGACAGATGCTTAGGTTGTGGAGCATTCCACTCCTGCAAATATTATTATCTTGACTCATTTATCAATTAAAATGCAAAGAAACACAATTCAAATATCACCAATACCACTAAAATGCACAATGATATATGTAAAACTAAAGTGCTTCTGAATGCAAGTCGATGTTAATATTTGAAGACTCGTGATACCTCAGTACGCGACTCTAAATAGCAAACTAATATACTTTGCTTAAATGAAGTGCTTGAGCCAAAGCTTGACCAGTAAATTTGGTCCTACAGACAGTTTCAACTAATTCTTTGGGAAAATGAAAATGAGAGTGCATTGAGCACCCACCCTTATAGGATTTACAGTGAAAATTCATTGCATTCAAAACTCCATAAATTGATATTGAACAACAGCAATGTAATATGAATAATGCCTATTCAGTTGATTCGAGCTCCAGATTAAAATAAAATTTTCAAGCCTCTGATAACCATCGGTTGCTTTTGGCAAATTGGATAACCAATTCATTCCTGATGCACTCGAGGAGCATGGGGTTTAGTAGGGCAATCAAAGAACATGGATCATATCGAATCATCAATAATCTCACGTTACCGAAATTCTCATAATAAAAAAACAACTTGCGAAGCGAAATCTCACACTAGTCTAAAAATAGAGAACGATTTCATACAAATTAGAGTAGTAACAAGAAAGAGGGCTCACAGAGAAGATGGAAGGAAAGGTACGACCAAGCGGGCTGAAGAGCGAGGGGAAGAAGGACGGGATGAGGAGAAGCAGCGAAGCCGCCAGCAGTCCGCTCCTATGCGGCGGCCGGTAACGGTAGCTCCACCATCGCAACAGCATATCTGGTAGGTAATCTGATAAACCCAAACCTAGACGACGACAGAGTATTCACTAAAAACGGATTCTAATCGAACTAAATTAATCGTCGAATTAATTTTTTTTTAACTAATTAAACTTATTGAATTTTTTTAATAAGAATTAAACCATCTAAATTAATAAAATATCAATTAATTTAATAAAAATTGATGTGATTAAAATTTTCAAATAATATAAAAATTTATAGATTAATTAAGGATTTATCAATTTATTTATTTAAAAATTTAATGATTAATTTTTTATTTTAAATTATTTAATTTAATTGAATTAATTGATATAATTAATTTTTTTAAATAAAATTTTAAAATAATTGAATTGAATTTTTAAATTGAATCGATTTAGTTAATTTAATTAAATTTTTACTAATGCATATTTAAAAATAAAAAAATAAGAAAAAGTTCTCGAGAGGCAACGATGTCTTCTAAATCAAGCTGCGACAAGGTTAAGAAGAGTATAGATTAAGGTATGCGTATGTTTATTGTCTATGGGATGTGCATAATTCAGTGGTGGAAGAGATGTGCCCTCGAGACATAGCTGAGTTAGTTACAATAAAAGTTCGAATCCTGATGAAGTCAGGCAATACCTTCCTGCATCATGATCAATTATAATTTTTTGATTTATCTCCTCACAGATAGTCATGAAGTTGACTTCCTGGGTCGGTAGAAATTTTTAACTTCCAATCTCTAAAACAATGACTTTAAGGAGATATTCTGTCAAATATCAATAGAGGTATTGCGAATCAAACTCTATTCAAATTAATCTGATATGGTAACTTTCCTTCAATTTCAAGTAGAATTGAAGCTGAGTTGGTTATGACACAATAGAGTCGTAGAAGAGAGTAAGAGTTCGAATTCTGGTGAAGGTAGGCATTATCCTCCTGCGTCGTGACCAACTGCAGTTTCTTGATTTATCTCCTAATAGATAATCGTGGGACTGATCATGTGGGGCAGCTAAGGTAGCAGATTTCACCTTTAAAAAAAATGCAAAAGAGTATTTAATTAAAATTCAATCAAATTAAATCAAATTAATCGAAATCGAATAAATTAAAAAATTTTAAACAAATCGAATCAATCAAATTTTTCAATAAAATTAAATCAATAAAATATAAATTAATTCAATTAGAAATCAAATTAATCAAAATTTTCAAGTAATATGAAAAATTTATGAATTAGTTAGAAATTTATAAATTAACTTATTTAAAAATTTATCAATTAAAATTTTATTTTAGATTATTTGATTTATTTGGGTTAAATTTTAAAATCAAACTAAATTAATTGATACAATTATTTTTTAAAGAAAAAATTTAAATTTTAAAATAATCAAATTGAATTTTTAATTTGGTCAGTTGAATCGATATAATTGAACTTTGCTCACCCTTAATAATTGAACTTTACAGAAAAAAAAAATAAAAAAGAGTCCTTGAGAAATTTGAGCATCCAACCTCGGAAGCAAGGACTGTAAGAAGATGTGAATATCGATTGAGGTATTGTGGATCAAACTCTATTCAAACTCGATCCAATATGTTCACTTTTATTCAATTTTAAAATAGAATTGAGTATTCGATTAAAATCAAGCTCAATCAAATTAATTAAAAATCAAACAAATTAATTTTTCTTAAACTAACTAAATTGATCAATTTTTTTTAATAAAAATCAAATAAATCAAATAGATAAAATATCATTTAATTCAATCAAAAATCAAAGTAATCAAAATTTTCAAATAATATAAAAATTTATTGATTAATTAAGAATTCATAAATTCACTTATTTAAAAATTTATCAATTAGTTTCTTTTATTTTAAATTATCCAATTTAACCAAATAAAAAATTTTAAAATTGAAATCAAATTAAATTAATCAATATAATTATTTTAAAAAAACTAAAATTTCAAAATAATTAAATTAAATTTTAAAATTTGATTAATTTATTTAAATTTTTACTCATCTCTAATTATTGATTCAATGATTTTTTAAATTAAATACCCATGAAACTTTTTGTTTCCAAATGGCTTTGAAGAAGAGTTTCTTATCTTGAAGAAACAACACGACAAAAACACAAACACGACAAAAGACGTAATGAAACAACACATTTATCCGAGAAAGTTAACCATGAAAAGAATATACACAAATAAATCGTATATAATTTTTTAAAATTGATATAAGATATCCTATTTACATCTATTAATCAATTTGATGTCATAAAAATTTTACATCGATAAATTAAAAGCGCTCATCTTCTGCAAGTCTGCTACGTCGTAACCAACTCAGCTATACCCGGGGGGTTAAAAGCGCTCATCACACTATAGGTACATGATTCTTTGATAGATTGAACTAATTAAACATATTTTTGCCATTGGCAATGTCAAACTTTGGAAAATAAAGAAATATAATTAGCAACAAGAAATGTAAATCCTGCAATACTAAAACTAGGATATAATAAAAATAAATAAACAACTAAACAGATTGTGAAGGAACTTGCTAAATCTAAAACTTTATAAGCTACCAATTGTACATAGTTTTCACATATAGTTCTTGTAATTATGAATTATTCCCCTCTTGTTTTCAGATTCTTGAAGGCAATCGGTGAAAACGACTAAATCAATCAAATTTAAAAATTTAATTCTATTATTTTGAAATTTTATTTTTTTTTATAAATTTCTAATTGAACTTGTAAATTCACTAATGAATAAATCTCTACTATCACTTTAGAAAAAAAAAATTTAATTTGGTTGATTTCAGCTAATTTGATTGTTCGATTTTTAACCGAACACTAGGCTTAAGATGTAGCATAAGAAATGGAAATTTTTATATGAAGAACCAATTTCAAAATGCTAAAGGGCTAAAAAAAATTAAGAACTAATGATAAATGATTATGCATAACTGATTCATTCCATCTAATCTCGATCAAATTTTAAGTTTTTTAAGTTTTTTTAAAATTTTGATTTGGAGGTTGGTAGTTCAGAATAATTTTAAGTTTTTTTATATTTAAATTTTAATTTATTTCTCGAACCACAATATAAAAAATCTTTTGCTGAATTTGATACTGATTGTTTATGCAACATTTTTGCTACTCTGATTGCAAAAACTTGAATCTTTACAGACGTGTTATGTTGATTTTAATAATTGTATCGGCTGTTGCAGTGTTTCGATTTAGAATTCTTAAATTAATATTATTTTTAATCGTTAGTAAAATTATGAACGTTTTGTTTTACATCTAAATTTTCAAATGATTTTCTATCATTTTTGTTTGGATTTATATTTTCATGAGCATCTATATTCACTCTAAATCCTAAAAGGTTTTTTTTCTGATCAGCATAGGTTAACCATTTTAAAATTTTTCAACAATTTAACATACAATTCTAAAAATATGGATGAATATAGATAGTCGTGAAAATATAAATCCAAACAAAGATAATAAAAAATTATTTAAAAATTTAGATGTAAAACAAAGCTTTAATAATTTTACTAACAATTAAAAATAATATCAATTTAAAAATCCTAAATCGGAATACCGCAGCAGTCGATGTAATTATTAAAATCAACAGAACACGTCTATAAAAATTTAAATTTTTAATTAGAATAGCGAAAATATTACATAAACAACCAGAAAATATTACATAAACAACCAGTATCAAATCGAGTAGAAGGTTTTCTATACTGTGGTTCGAGAAATAAATTAAAATTCGAATGTAAAAAAAATTTAATTATTCCGAACTACCAACCTTCAAATCAGGCAGTGAGCACGACAGCGCCGCCGGCCTCCTTGATCTTCTGCTCCGCGATCTTGGATATGAGCTTGGTTTTCACGACGATGGGGCGGGATGGGGGGAGCGATCCCTTGCCGAGCACTTTGAAGTAGCCATACTCGGTGACATCGAGCAGCGGAACGGAACCGCCTTTGGATCTGGCGGTCGATTCCTTCACCTCGTCGGGGATGAGCGACCAAAGAGTGTCGACGTTGACGATGGGGCAGTGGAACTTGTTGCGGAGGCGGTGGAAGTAGCGCATGCCGACCTTGCCGAAGTAGCCCGGGTGGTACTTGTCGAACAGGATGCGGTGGTGGTGCATGCCTCCGGCGTTCCCGCGGCCTCCCGGGTGCTTCCGGTGCTTCCCGATGCGGCCGTGGCCGGCGCTGACATGTCCTCGCTTCTTCCGGTTCTTCTTCAAGCGGGTCGTCATGGTCGTCTGCCGCTAGGGTTTCGAAAAGAACGAGAGGAATTTATAGCATGGGGTGAAAGAGACAAGATGATAATGGGCCTTTGGAGTAGTTTAAATGGGCCAGTCAAAGCCCAACAAAACATAGCCCACAAATGAACAATCTGGCCTCTCCCTCCACTCCGCCGTCGCCATCCTCTTCGAACTCCGCCGGTTCCACTTCGCTGTCGTCGGCTCCTCCCTCAGCCTCTCCGATAGATTCCCTTTCCCGATCGCCGCAAGGCGGCCGCCTTCCGCTTCTCAAGCCTCCTCTTCTCCAGACTAATTTCTCCCCGATCTAAACTCTGTCCCCTCGCCTCGGATTCGTCCGGAGCCACCGCAGCACCACTCGTCTAGGCCTTGGATTTCTCCCACTGGGAGACACGCAGCATGGCGCTACCCTTTCCCGGATTTCTTACGTTCGTGATCGGCAACAGTTTCAGGTCGAAGGCCGAGTTTTCTCTTCAAGACATGGGTCGAATTTTCTGGTACTCCTTTCGTCTCATGGGAGAGCTTAAGCCCCGGCATGGCTTGCTTTCGGAGAGATGAAGCGTCAGTTAATCTTACGGACAAATGGTATTTTCTGAAAGTCCAACTTCAATTTATCAAATAGATGGCAAACTATTTCTTTCTCCGATAATGGAAATACCGTTGTTATGTCTGCAAATGTTTCCCTGGTATCCTCATGCACCATGTTGTAGATCATCATTCGTTTTGTGATTGTAAAATGAATCTGGTCAATGGTTAGGAGAAGAGTCAGAGCAGTTAACATAGACGAGACAGCAAAGTAATGGACTTATATTGTATGTTATCCTGGCTGAATACCCTTACATAAGCCCCTCGAGTGAAATGATTTAGATGTTGGAGACATGGTGAAACTGTGAAAAGCTAACATTTACTAGTTTCCTATGCTAAACTGGAATTGACGCATGCATATGACCATATGAGATCATTGGTGCTATGGTAGAAGAAGAGTAGGAGTATTAAACGTACTTGAGACTGCAAACTAGTCAACTTATATTGCATGCCATCCATCCTGAATTATTTTTTTTTAACAAGTCATAGAGTGCAGAGATTTTTTGTGAAATGATTTAGAAATGCTTGAGATATAGTGAGACTTCAAAAGATAGCATTTACTACTATCCTTTGCTTAACTAGAATTGATCATGCAGATGCCTATGAGTTTTTTGGTGCGATGGTTAAAGAATACTAAGAGTATCGAACATAGATGAGACAACAAACTAGTCTATTTATATTGTATGCTATCCTATGTGATTATTTTTACATAAGTCATACAGCAGAGAGGTTTTCTCAAGTAATATGGTGAGACTTTGTAGAGCTAACATTTACTACTATTCTCTACTAAACTAGAATTGGTGCATGCAGATGACCATATGAGATCTGTGGTGCAATGATTTCATTTTCACTAACACAACCAATGCCAGTTCCAAGCCGGATGGAAAAGGATGATGGTTGCATTGGGTCTAGGCAGCAACGTTCAATTTGTCTAGTAATTTCATTTTCACTCACAAGTAGAAATTATCATTCATCTTTACAATACTGATTTACATTAGTTATGCATCACTATTTTTTGGTACTATAAGTCTGAAGTTGATTATAAATTCAAATATGCGGAGTTGTGTTTTTCACCGTGGATGTTTCATTTGATTAATCTAAATTGTTATCTGCCCCATTTTGCATGTTCCTGGTTTAAATTCTCAATTGATGGTCAGTGATCATTTCTGTGCATTTCTTGTCAAAGAATCCACTCATGGAAGCATCTAAGATATCACATTGTCTTGCCTGTAAGAAACTACTGGTGCTCTATTCTAGAATTCCCTTTATACTGGTAAATACATCAAATAACGGAGGTACTTGTTCCTGCTTACATGCACTTCGATAGTCAGACCTTTTCGTAATCAAACGGATAGATGTACTTCCGTCAAAATTATGCCAAGATAATACTTCGTGTACAACTTGAGTTTGATTTTCAGGGCTAAAATTTTTTTTGATGTCATTATTTTGAACTTTCCATTAATTAATGTTTCAGGACTTGTATGCTTTATCACGGCAATTAAGGAATCCTATGACTTCCTTTTGAATGTTGGCAACTTGGTAATTTATTGTAGGTTCAGCCATCCTAATCACATGCAAGTAGCTCTTCTTTCACATGTCTGGAACTGCACATCTTTGTCATATTTCTTGTAGAAGACAAATCCATTCCCTGTGTAGTTTAAGACAGCAAGAACAATGTAAGTGAAAGCAAGCCAGTTACATTAAAGTTTCATATCAAACTGAATTCCTTACTGCAAGCTGATTGCCAGAAATTGCATAATCAAAACTACTTGAGACTAATTCCCATTTTCACTACTTGTTTTTCTCTAAATATAAAAAATATCTATGGCCAATATTAAAACTAATAGTATGATTTTCATTGTTTCAATAAGCTTTCTGTTTAGTGGTTGGATCTGTGATATAAATGTTTTTTGATTTGCTTGTTTTTTCATTTTAGCCAATTGTAAAAGGTAAGCTGTTTTTGGGTAGCTTTTCTTACTTTAAATTCTCCTTGAATGGTCTTTTTGACTAATACCTCTATGATGACATTATCATTATGTTAGTTTCGTGTTTAACCAATCATCAATTGCCACAAAAGAAACTGTATGATTCTATCTTGCTGAATAGAAATCTTGAACGTGGGATTCTTCATTAGCCAACTGCATAGTCTTCTAATACATTCATGGAAAATCAAGCAGCTAATTGCAAATATATCTATTTTCGTATGAGTTGATTTCTAAATATACCATTTACTTTCAAGATTGTAATAATTCTCTTTTGATATTTGATTCTGCAGCAGATCTATACATTCTTGACCATTTCATTCTTGTTTCTCCGGAACTTTGATGTCATACCATGTCAAGTATTTAACAAATGGATGAAAATTTAATAGAGGATGGATTTGAAATAAAATTGAATATAAGACTATAGATTTCTTAAAAAATTTAAGTATGGGATGAAATCTCGAGCCGTTTAGTTTGATACAGGCGAAAAATTTCGTTCCGCTTGAAAATTAAAACCGACACAGTCACGCCTCATGTGCTGACGTGCCTCGAGGCCCAGTAGAGGCGTCGTCGGGCTAGTGCAATGCCTCCGTAGACGTCATCAGAACAGAGGTGGAACAGGGGCATGTAGGTTCAATTTAAGTTTAATTAAATTAATATTTTTAATCAACTTCCAACTACATTGAGATAATATAAATAGGCTTAATTAAAGTCTAATAAAATTATCTCATTAATATATATATATATATATATATATATTATTTTATTTTGTATTTTTTATTTTTAAATATTTAAATTAAATTTTTTATTTTTAGTTAATATATTTTATATTTTAAAAATATTGAAACTATATCGGCATAATACGATACCGAAACTGTATCATTTCGATCTGAGACCAAAAACTTAGCACGGGTCGAGATTTTAAATCTTGAATTTAAGATGATATAATGATTATGTTGAAAACTTAAGGTGAATGATATTTTTTTAGTAATCAACCCTCTTCCCTATCAATGCTTTGTATGATTCTTATTTTTGCTGATGGACTCAAAGTCTCATCCAAATACTGCATTGGATTCCATGAATATCATCCAAATATCACATTCACCATGGAGAGATTAACTGTCTTAGCAGTTGGGAGGAAAACTTGAATGAGAAATTCTTCTTCTGAACAGTCAGTATTAACAGTGGTACTCTGGAGACTCTTTCTTAATTTTAGCAATGTGTTCCAGAGGTGGACATAAATAGCTTTGTAATAATGGACTGCATGAAGCTGCACTTTGTATGCTAACTTAATTCTTGGCACCTGCTTCAGGTCCCCACATTCACCTTGTCTGGAGGGTAGCTACATGTTCTTTTCAAAGAGTAAGACTTTAAATTTGTCTAGCTTCTCTTTGCTGTTAAATTCCTCATGGTGATCCAAGAGCACTAATAACTCACCTGCTCAAAATTCAATCCCTTCCACTCTCTGTTTGTCCATGCGCAGGCTACAAAGTAGGAAGACATGGATCATGCTTCAGAGATGAATGCAGTATGATTGCAGCTGGAGGTGGGTAGAAGCAGTAAAGATATTGCTGAAATCTTTTCCTAGTGGTCTCCCTGATCTGACACACTTCACCACTGTCGCTGCCACTGCCGTGCCACATCCTTCACAAACAGAAATGGGCTAGGTAAAGTTCATTGGCTTCTTTGAAAATTTCCTGCAATGTTAAATCTCTAGTGATGATGATTGATTTGATGTCTGCTCAGTCATGTCCTCTTAGCACTTTGCAATCAACCCACTTACTCTAGCTGTACTGAGATTTTGACAGCCTACGTATGTAGTATGTAGCATTCGTTTCTTTGCAACAAATAAATACTTTAACTATATCTATCTTGTGACCGATTCTTATTTTGCATGATATTTTGATAATATGCTAAATTAGCTAGTATATATGAAGAAACCTTTGCAATTGTACCATGTGTCCATATGTTGATTAGATATCAGACTCGAACAGCATAAGTTTCTCTGCCAAACTGGCAATAGATAGGGTAAGATTTGGATCGAAAGAGGATGACAACCCTAGGGAAATGTGCATGACAGTATCGAGTCATAATTGTCTAGGTGATCATTGTTGCCATGCCCTTCCTTCCATGGGCATTGTCTTGATGATGTCTTTTCCTGTCATTCTCTTTATGAATGCAAATATTTTTAGGCCATAGCTGTCCCCAGAGCCTGTGTGCCATGTAACTATCTAGCTGCAGTTAATACTAGCATGCTAATTTGTGTTAGTGTTGGTGTTTTTAACTATCAGACTAGTTGTGGCATTAATTCATGCTTTCGTGCAAATGGAATCAGTATTGAATCCAAATTTTATCCGTTTTGGTTTTGATCGGTTCATTATCTATTCCATCTTAAGGCTTAATAAATATCAGATGAGAGATCGATCTCGAGCCAAATAGCTAGTTTGGTTTGACTTTAAAAACTCTAGTTAAATTTCTCCTTTATAAGGGATGTGCAAAAGGGATCTCGAGTTTTTGCATGGTGAGGCAATTAGTTTGGTGTAGCATTCCTTCTTCGGAGTCACAAAAAATAGGTGAGTTGCATTGTACATGAGCTTGAGTGCCCATAGGAAAGATCTCATGAATGTGTGTACCTTCTTAGTTAAATGTAGAATAAAGGTCTAATAACTCTTTCCTTTATCTTAAAGTTAAAACTCAAGTCTCAACTTCTTCAACTTTCCTAATAGCATTTTTGAAAGATTTGTTTTATTTCTGGGGAGATATAAAAACTGCTTTATTGCATGCTGCCTTGGATAGAATTGGAAACCAGTTCTCAGTTTATGGATTGATTTGATCTCCAGATAATCTATTTTGGAATTTGATGGGAATAGCTAATTAGGGAGGACCTTACTGTCATTCCTTTCATTACGTCTACGACACAACAACTACTGACATTTCCACAACTACTCCCTTGCTATATATGGTAATCTTCTAGGGCCCCTGAAAGTTGAAACTATGTGCAATTGAGAAGAAAAAGATGCCTCTTATGTCAACTCATTGTCCAAAGTTAAGCATATGGATGGGGATTGATTGGGACCATTCAACGAAACCAGTAGCTAATTGAAGTTGTGTAACATCTAACAATTAATCTGTCTAAACAAGTGATGGAGAAGAGTTTCTGTGGGTCCAAGCTAAGCTTTGGTTCCATAGAATGTTGGATCTGGATTAATTCAGATTTGATGGTCTGCAGTAAGATCGATTGATCATGAGGCATCACTTGCGCCATGGGAAGAGGAAATTAAAATGTTCGAGTGCTATGCCCCATGAACTCTGAGTCTTATGCTTATGATCCCTGTAAGATGATCACTTACATGCTATTATAAAAAGTTTAAGAGAGTTTTCACATTCCTCAGCCATCCTGGAATGGTTGTATTTGCAAAATGGGAGGAAAATGGCTTGCATGATTTGATATGAGGATGCATTGTTAATAAGTATGTGCACCTCTAATGCCGGCACATCTAGTTCTCTTGTCTTGATTGTCTGACATCTTGCATTGCATTCTATGTTGATGAGTCTTTGGCACTGATTAGACAAATTATTCATGTTGATGCCATTGCCTTATCAGCATCTGATATAGGTGGTAGTTGGTGCCAGACAGTTTCAACTCTACTATGATCGAGCATAGTACAAAGTGGGCATTAGGATTCAATCCTAGCTAAGAACCTTCCTTATGCAAGCACCAGATGTGCTTAATACATCATGAAATGGTGCCACTAACTTATTTCAAGGATTGATGCATGTATTGGATGTGGTTTAGACTTTGGAAATTATGGAAGGCTTCGTATCTACTCTAGCTGTGTAGTTGTATGCCCTAAAGAAGTTGCTCCTCCAAGTTGCATTCAACCAACCAGTTCTTTTAAGGGATACGTTATTCTTTTCCTTGCATTCTCCTCCAAGTTGCATCCAACCAGTTCTCACGTTGATTTACTTACCTGAACAACTACACTTACAAGTAACAAGACTCATTATGGAGTTTAGCTTGCCATTGGACATTTAATTTATTTGACCTATTCTCCATAAATGCATGACATCTGATATTTCACTGTTTTATCAGCTTGAAATAGTGCATTCTTGCTGCACTCTTCAATGAACCCACTCCTACTGCCCTCATTTAATTGCAATGAGCCAGCCACGCACAGTGGTATTGCACAAACTGCAAAAACCCTAGCTTTGAGGCCTTTTGGGTGTAGGGTGGTACGTGTTTCGTGCAGAAACAAGTAGGTCCTTGTTTATTTCTTGTGGTTGTTGTGTTCTTGTGGCCATTTAATATTTAGGACGCTTGAGCAATTGCATAAATAGGCAACAGATTTGGTTGGTTTAAGGTATCGATTAGTTGTGTTAGATTTATTCTTATTCTTTAAACTTAGAACAAACGGTGGAGACAGCTTACAAGTAGCATTTAGTGTTTGAGTGTCCTACCAATTTAAACTTCACCAAGTTTGATGAGGTTGAGTTAATATCCCAGCTCCATTTCCACATCCATTTTCAAGGCTGATGATCCTCAACTCTCCCCTCCGCAGCTACACAGCATGAGCTTTCATTCTTTCTCAGGGGAGAAAGAATAATAATGTAGCCCCATTTGGGTGGTAACTGATCCAAAGCTAAATATTAGCAAGAGACCAATAATATTACTACATGGGAAAGATAAAAAATGACTTTGGCAATAGGATCAGAGTGATCAAAATTGTCAGAAGGGAAGTAAATGGGTGCCAACAAATTGCTTTGGCCAGATGCACAATGACCCTAGCAGGTCCGGTCCGTTGCTCAGCCTGGTAAACCAGAAGCCTGACCAGTCTGATTGAATCTGTTAAAGCTTTTTAAATGCACTCGGTCTCACCACTAGTTGCTTTAAACTTCA
>JBBMKF010000059.1:4526071-4541254 GCA_037834155.1 Curcuma caesia
CTCCTCCCAACTGAAAGGAGTCGCAGGAGGCAGATAGCTCACTCTCCGCGAAGGGCCGTCTGAGGAAGTCCCTGCTACCGCCTCGGATGGACGACTGGCAGGTCCAGTCGGATTCGCTAAATTCCCTTGCGCCTCTTCTTCTGTACCGGGAACTGAAATAGTTGATGGCGCCGCCCCGGTCTCAACTACCTCCGGCCGTGATGCTGAAACGGCCATAACCTCAGCCGACGAGGGGCGAGCCTCGACTACCTTAGCAGAAGGGGATGCCTCTTCGGTAGTTGGTTCTGCTAAAAGGGGATGTACTCCAACAGCCTCATCCGTTATTTGCTCAAAAACCCCAAGTACAGGAATGCCCATCTCTTCTAATTGGACGAAGGACGCCTCAACCTCGCCTTCGTCTACGGTACTTTCCAGAGCTGCAGTCACTATGGTTTCCACCAACTCGAGCACCACCATGGTCGACTTGCCATGTATGCCGGCCGCTATGCCCTCCGACTCAGCCACCGGCGCGCTCGAGTCTTCCGCTATAGGAACTGAGCTGATAATTTCTGCCGCTGGTGAAGGCATCGAGGGGCCGGCCGTGACCGTCAGGTCGATGATATCATCGACGAATTGATTAACCGGCTCAAGTGTTGGCTCCTCCGTAGCCAGGTGTTCTGAAGAGACGGCAGGAGTGCCTTCTGGCTCAAGTATTGGCTCCTCCGTAGCAAGATTGTCAACATGAACGGACTCTGAAAGAGATGCAGTCGCTCCCGCAGGAGTGCCTTCTGTCTCTGCCTGATGAGCCTCATTGGGAAAAGCCACTCTTGCCTTCTTTGGCGAGGGTTCTTTCTCTCTCAATGGGGAAGGAGATCGTTTCTTGGAAAGGCAAGGGGAAGTGGACTCCGTGACTGGATGCTGGGTGCCTGAGCGACTGCCAACGGCCGTGGATAAGCTCCCCTCAGTAGAGGTTGTGGGCGTCACCAACGTTTTAAAGCGGGCCATGTCCCACTTCAGGAATTGGTTCTTGGAGGAAGTCATCCAAATGTCTTCTGCAAGATGAGAAGACGATAGCAAATCAGCCATTATAAATACACGTGCGCCAATCTCAAAATCGTACCCAGTGGCTGAGTAAGCTCCACCGATATTGGACTCAGACCTGCTCTGTACAATAATCCCTCTTCCCTCACTAAAGAACCAACGTCGAACTTCAGTCCTCCCAACCGCTCAGCCGCTCTCAAAAAAGATGGTTGATTTCGGTAATCCCCTAGAGTGGGTTGACTCGGGAATTCGCATTGCCAGTCGGCGGTGTAAAAGAGGGGGAGAGGGGGGCGCACGAAGAAAAACATATCCTTCCAGCCTCGTAGAGATGAAGGGTAACCATCCAAAAAGTTGAATCCAACTCGCGCGGTAAAGTAGAAGACCCCTTCTTCTTTCCTCTTGAGGAAGAAGAAGTGATGGAACATAATGGGGGTTAAGGGTATCTCGTAAACCTTAAACACTAAACAGGCAACGCATAGTAGACGGAAAGAGTTGGGCGCTAACTGATTTAAAGGAACCCCAAAGTATTTAGCTATGTCCTCAAAGAATTCTGGAACCGGAAACCTAAGCCCTCCCTCTACCTGTGCTAAGAAGAAAGTCCGATATCCAGGAGGTGGATGACATGGGTGATGGTGGCGTTTAGGGATTTTAATCTTAAAGGTGCGGGGCACCTTATACCTAGACCTGAGTTCCGCCTTTCCCTCTTCGTCGAACGAAGAAACTAAAGACTCATACCAGACTCCTGACTCAGACAACGACATGCTAATGGATCCCTAAGAACTCAGACAGAGAAGGAGAGGGAAAATGAAAGAATGCTTGTTTAGACGGCCACTGAGGACACTCACCCGTATACGCGCGAAAGAAAAGGGAAGACCGACAAGCACGAAGTAGGGAAATCCTCGGCAGGATGGAACAGAAGTCTGACGTCCAGAAGAGCAACGGGTAGTGTCCAAAACCCTACAGTGCGAGGGTTTAATACCCTCCGCACGACACATGTACTGAGTGCAACAACCACCGTCCGATCATCGCGATTTTCGGGGTTGATCATTCCATCATATCGCACCGCCTTGATTCCCACGTTTTGCATTAAATGCAGTCCTCGGAAAAGACCGCACGCACTCATGCCGCCATACCGTGCCAAGAGTTCGACCTCTACTCGTGCGGCACGTGGCATTTCCCCCTCTTCGAACGCGGAGACCTCCCTTGACCTAAACGGTTCGCCCTAGTCCCCGCCGAAGGGGCAGGAGGGGAAATGCCATGACACGAGACACAACAAACCAACAAGACTCTACCAAGGCAGAGAACAAGGAACGACACAGAAGCAAACAAAGCCATAACACCAACTTTGTTCAAGTAGTACAGACGAGCAAGCAGAAATACAACACAAAATAAAGCAAAATACATCATAGAACGCAGGAGATCAAGGGCTATGACTACTGGAGTGGGTGGGTTCGGCTTCATCCGCTCTAGGGAGGTCTCTTAAAGTCAGAATCCCAGCGCGAGTTCTACGGAAGTCCCTCTCCAAAGCCAGGGCTTTCGCTAAAGTCCTCTGGGCAGAATCCTTGACCCTCCCTACCTCCTCCTCTACCTCTCGGAGGGCGTCGAGAGCGAACGTGGCCGTCCTCTCAGCGGCAGCCCAGCTTCGGCTCATCTGTAAGCGCCGAGCCTCTGTGTTCTCCTGGTCAGATTTCAGTTGGTTCGCTTCTGCCTCATAGTAGGCTGCCTTCCGAGCCCACGCCTCGGCCGCTTGAGCAACCGCCTGTAGCTCCTTTTGTAGTTTTTGCACTTGTTGTTCAGGAGTTAGGGGATCCATGCTATCGAGACGGCAGCAGGCAACGGAAGCTTAAGGGTAGGGAAAGGCACTATTCGCCGAAAACCCTCCCATACTTATATATATAGGCTGCCAACGAAGAGAAGCGAACCCCCTGCTGCACGCTCCCCTAACACCGTAAGGTCTTGTCCATAGGGTGCAGATGACGAGGAGCCCTCTTCAGATTGGGGGGCCATCCCCCTATTAAACAAAGGTCAACACTGTCTGGACGGAGACACGAGAACCAATAACCGCAATAAAGGTGATACGGCAGTCTCCGTCAACATCCTTGACTAGGCCCCGCCCTAGCTAGGGGCCTATGCCCCCGAAGCGTCATTTCAACCGACACCCCTCAATCCCGACTACAATCCCTAGTCGGAAGATTTAAAGCCCGACTATAGTCTCCAGTCGGAAGATTTAAATCCCGACTACAGTCTCCAGTCGGAAGTTTTAAATCCCGACTGCAGTCCCCAGTCAGACGCTTTAAACCCAGGCTACAGTCTCCAGTCGTGATAGAGGGTCACCCACTCCGCAGTGCTAACTCGCGCCAACGCATTGCGTCAGGGGCCCGGACCTCACGTGCACGACAGGGGGCGCCTTCTTCCTCTTCGAGCGTCAAGGCATCCCCTAATCTAAGTAAATAGCCCCCACCTACGACGAATAGCTATTAGGTTAAGTATAGACTCAGACTTCCGGCCTATAGGTTATAGTCATTCATGCTATGGCAAAACAGAACTCGAAAATAAGCATTGAAGATGCGAGTGACAGTTTGAGTAGTCACAGATCAACACGAGGACAATATGAAGGGAACAACAAAAGAGAGGAGTCCTAACATCTTATTCATTCAGGTTCCAAAGATAGCAAACCATAATACATCGGTGCACCAAGTGAGAAGCGACATCACACCAAAGGAGAAGCGACATCACACCAAGTGAGAAGCAACATCACACCCGGTGAGAAGCGACATCACACGAGGCAGGAAAACAGAAATAAAAAGCAAATGGGACATCAGGATCTATGGTCACTCAAGTGAGGAGGTTCGACCCCATCTGCCCTATGGGTGTCTTGCGAAGCCTCAAGCCCAGAATGAGCTCTCTGGAAGTCTCTCACCGCGGCCCTGGCTCTCACCAAAGCCTCCTTGACGGAGTCCTCAACACCCCTCATCTCCTCTTCCGCCTCTTCAAAGGCGTCGAGGGCAAACTTGGCCGCCCTTTCAGCGGCGGCTCATCTTTGGCTCGTTTGTAGACACCGTGCCCGTTGGCGAGCTGCATTTCTTGCCCATGCTGCGACTCTTTGTGTGGTCTCCTGCAGCTCCTCCCGCAGTTGCTGAGCTTGTTGCTCCAAGGTCGGAGGATCCATGCTGGTGGCACCCAGGGGAGCGGACTTGAAGGCAAAGACAGACACCTCTAGTTGGACACCCCTTGCTATCTATACGTATATATATATATATATATATATATATATAGCCCCAGGACAAGATAAACCGCACCGCTGTGGTACATCCCCCGATAGTCAAAGTAATGATAAGTCTTGTCCCAGGCCTGTAGATAGTGAGAGACCCTACCCCGGACACCAGGCCACCCGCCTATCAGACACCTGTCAGCGTCGCTGATAAAGGGAGACACAAAAATCGATAAATCACAGCAGATTACTGTACACTAGCTCCAGTCGAAGTCCGTTAACTCCGACTATCCTCCCCAGTCGGTGTTCATTATTGCCGATTTCTGCCTCCACTCGGATCTTATCGGTCCCGGCTCTCACATCCAGTCGGAGTCTACTAATTCCGGTCCCTGCTGGTTATCTCCTCAACTTCGACTCATATTTCGGGAGAAAACTACCCCACTCCTTTCCCCTTTTTCTCGCAGATAGGCGCTCCTTACGACATTGGAAGCCCGATGTCCCTATGTGGCCGAGATTTGGCTCCTTTCGTGACTCCTTGTTTATCAGGGTCGCCTACCTCACGGTGCGTATCCACACCGTTGCAGCGCATCGAGGACTCAATCCCGTGCGCGCATGACAAGAAGCGTTTTATCCCTTCACGGAAGGGAGACATCCTCCATCCTAAGTTGATAACCCCGATCCACAATGAATTGCTATCAAGATGAATACCAGTAGGAAGTTCTAATCTCCCCACCCAAGGCCTCCAATCCGTGCCCAAATAGGACTTCAAAATAACGAGCTGGACCACTATGAGTCAACGGAAGGGAAAATGACAAATGGGAGATAAAAGTGAGAGACCATCACATCTTGATCATCCAACTTCTTAAACCAGCAAGGCAAAACACAACATCACATCCAAGAAAATACATTAATAAACGAGAAAAATCAAGGGCTATGGCCACCCGAGTAAGAGGGGTCTGCCTCATCCGCCCTCGGAGCGCCCCGCAGGGTCTCAAACTCGGAACGGACCTTCTGAAGTTGCTTCTCTAAGGCCCTTGCCTTCGCCCAGGCATACCTAGTGGAATCCTTAATGTCTCTCGCCTCCCTTTCAGCGTCTTGAAGAGCGTGGATTGCGAAAGTGGTGGCCCTCTCAGCTTCTGCTGGGCCAGTTGGCGCGGCCGGTGCTTCGTGGTTCCTCCTATTAATCCTTAGCTGGTCCACTTCCGCCCGATAGCGGATTTCCTGCTGGGCCCATGTCTCCGCCACCTTGGTGGCCTCTTCCAGTTCCCATTGCAGTTGTCGTAGCTGCTGCGCGGAGCGTTGGGGGTCCATGTTATAAAGGACTGATGAACCAGCGCGGCAAGGAGAAAAGGGGAGAGGGAAGAAGAACAACCTATGTCTAACATTCAAGGTACCCGCATATATATATATAGCCCATGAGCTAGGATATAAGCAGCGTTGAGAAAGACCAGCAGTCTACGGCTCATTTGTCGATAATCAGGGCAGAGAGAGGTCTTGTCCAACACGCACGGAGGCCGAGGGGTCTGGCCAAAAGAGAAGAGCTGTCTTTCGGTGGAGTACACAATGCTACTATTTAAGGGTAGACCTGGAATTCAGGCAGTACTACCCTACGATAACTCCTTTTATAAATAGTAGGGGTGACAGGATGGCCTTTCATCAGCAGCCCGGATAAGTCCCATCCAAGTCAGAGCTTATTGATCCTGATTACTCTCTCCAGTCGGGGATTGACGACTCCGGCTACCATACCCAGTCGGGGATTGATGATTCTGACTAGTACTCCCAGACGGGCATTAGTAATTACGACTACCACCCCTAGTCGGACTACACTGCTGCTGACTCCCTTGCCAAGTCAGAATCGATGGGCCCCGAATCTCACTTCTATCTAGAATTCTTTGCTCTTTAAACTCGCCAAACCCTCTCTATCATATTTTGCATAGAAGTCAGTTGCGCCGTGTTCCAGTTGCAAATTGGTAGTTGGATCCACTAATGAATTCAATAGTTTAAGCTTAGATATGAGGAGATTTTTAATGTCACACCACTAATCGGAAGTCAAGTACGTCATACACTTATAAAAAGCATTTTCATTATGTACATAAATACCCACCGGGCAGTGCCGGAACTTCCCATACACTCACCCCTTCCTCTCCTCCTCCGGCAACTCCGCCCACACTCTGTCTATATCTAAAACTTCAAGCTGGTACCTGACGGGAAGAATCCGGCTTCATGAACTTGAAGGAGAGCCCCTTCGAAGCCTCGTTGCAACATGATGGTCGTCTTCTTCTGAAATTCCTCTTGATATTCCGCAGACTGAAGCCAAGCTTCTCGTTTCGCTTGAACTCGAGTCTCTTCTGCCATCTTGTAGGCTTGAAATTCTGCTGGATCTTCTCCAACTCACCCTGGAGCCCGCGTCGTTCTTCCATGGCCACCTCGGCCTGCCTCTTAAAATCGATCGAATGCGCACGCTCGTGCGTTAAGGCAGACTCCGAGAGAGTTAATTTCTCCATAGCGTTGCCCAAGTCGGCCTTCATTTGATTAAGCTCCTCTGCCTGAAGCTGCCCCTCCTGCTCTAGCGTTGCTATCCGCTCCTTCAGGGGGACAATGTCCTCTTGGTATCCTCGGAGGTTCAAGCGGAGCTGCTCGATTTCCTCTTGTCTCTGAGTCGCCTCTGCCTGTGCCTCTTCGAGAACCTGCACTGAATGAAGTTTTTGATCTTGAAGTTGTTTTCGCAGCAGCCGTCTTTCTTGATGCAAACTGGGTAGCCGGGCGTGGAGCTCCAAATATTTGATCCAGGTCTCAAGAAATCCTTCGTTGACTTTATCGCTCATGTCTATGTCATCTACACTGCCGAAGGTGTCCGGATCTTTCAAAGCCTTGACCTGATTCTGGATATCGGCGATTTTCTGCCTTTGGGTTATTGAGAGCCTTTGGGTCGTTAAGGAGTCACCGTGGCCTTTCTCCGTATCCCTCTGCGAAACGGAACCCAAGTCAAAGGCAGTCGGGAGAGAGTCGGCTCCCAGGAACGCATCCGCGCCCCTAGTGTCCTCTAGGCTTTCCAGATATGTAGAGGACGTGATAGTAGGAACTCCTGCGGAGGCCACGCCTGGGGTTGCTTCCCCAGTCAACCCCCTTGCCCCAGTCGGCTCAAGTACGGTGGTAGAATCCTGTCCTGTAGCCGCCTCTGGTAACTCTTCCCCAGCTGTCGACACTGCACCGCTATCAACCGGAGTCTTCCGAAATTGCTTCACTAACCGGCATTTCTTCTCCTTCCCATGTTCCTCCTGCTCAGAAACCTCTATCTCTAGGGGAGCCGCTGATGGTTCTGACGCAACACTTAGACCTACTCTGCTAGGCGGGGGGCGCCGTTCTGTCCTTTTGCCCCGAACCATCGCCTGGTCCCGATTGGCCGCTGGGCTGCTCCGTGGCGCAACACCCGTCCGCCCTAAGGTTGCATAAGCCGGGGAACCTCTTCCTCTTGGCTGAGTGGCCCGAGTCGCAGACGATGTCGCAAGTGGGATCGTGTTATCGAAGTACGTATGATCCCACGCCAGAAATTGATTCTTAGATGCTGACATCCAAACCTTATCTACATACAAGTAAAGAAGTCTGAGTTAGTCCTTAAGGGGGCCAAAATACAGCTAAACCTTACCTAGTGGTTGAGATAGCTCCCTAGCCACCGGACTTAATCGATGAAGATGCAGGAGTCCCTCCTCACTGATTAACTTATCCACGTTAAACTTCAACTTTTGTATCTGTTGATACGCCATCTTGTACACCTCATCCTCCTGGTAGTTGTTGAGGCGAGGAGCCCGCGGGAGAAGGAATTGCCAATTCCTGGGAAAAGGGGGGCAAGTAGGAAACTTGATATAGAAAAATCTAGACTTCCACCCCTTATGTGAAGACGGGTAATCGTCCAAGAAGGAACACCCGGATCTAGCACTGAAGAAGAAGACTCCTTCTTCCATCCGTTTGGGAAAAAAGAAGGAGTGAAAAAATTTGGAGGTCAAAGGTATAGCGTGAAGCTGGAAAACTAAAACTACCCCACATAGAAGGCGGAACGAGTTAGGGGCTAATTGATTTAATGGAAGGTGAAAGTATGAACAAACTTGGGAGAAAAACTCCGGAATCGGGAATCTCAAACCCCCTTATAATTGTCCCTGAAAGAAGGTCAAATAATCAGGAGGAGGAAGATGGGGACGTTGGCCTCGCTCTGGAACCATAATCTCATAGTCAACAGGGATCTCGTAGTCTAGGCGGATCCCTGTGCGCGATTCCGCAGTAAAAGTGGAGTGAATCACTTCATACCACGGAGCCTCTCCCAACTCAGCATCCATCTCTCCTATAGCTAACATATAGTTCTCCTAGGTTCGGGAGGAAAGAAAGGTCAAGGCAATGACAGGAGGGGAGGAGAACGAACTTACGTGAGGCCGAAGGACGAGCGAGGCGGGAAGGCGGCGGCGAAAAATCCTAACAGAGAAAAGGAGGAGTCGTCGGAGAAAAAGCTGTGGACAATGACGTGATTTTTGAGTTTCTGTCTTATATATTCTCACCGTGTCGCATGATCCTATGCCGCCGCCCGGTTGATAGCCTGCAATAGGCGGGATGGCGTATGAGCCGTTGGATCGTCGCAATTCTCCGCAAATCCCTTCCTTAAAGTCTCGCTCCATACTTATCATTATGGTCCTCGGGAAAAGCAGCGGCGTCCACGCGCCAAGCGGTGCACGTCTTTTCACAAGGAATTTGAACCGCCCCGACGAGGAAAACGCGAGAAGGGGAATTCTCTTCCCCATCTTTATGGCGGGTGTTACCTATGAGGTGTTAGTGATCACCCTCGAATTCAACACGATGGTCTAGTCAGTCAGACTTCCGCCTCCTTCGACTAGACTTGTGGGGATGCATGTGTTACGGGGGTTAGAAAAGCTGATCCGAAGAGGGAACGCACGGCTCACCTGGGTCTAAGGGGCCCGCCTGGGTCTCGTATAGGTGTAGAACCCGAATGGACGCACCAGACACCCCCTTGAACAGGGGCCTTATGAACGGAACCCTTCGAACCCGACTACGCGGTCCAGTCGGAACCCCTCGAACCCGACTACGCTTCCCAGTCGGAACATCTTCGAACCCGACTACGCAGTCCAGTCGGAATCCCTCAAGCCCGACTATACATTCCAGTCGGAATATCTCAGTCCTGACTCTCGTCCCTAGTCGAGGTTCGCCAATCCCGATTCTTACTTCCTTTCGGGTTATCTAGTCCCTACTCCTCTAGCCTACCGTCGATGAACTCAAGTGCCCTGGCAGACCTATCACATCAGCAGGGGCGCGTGCCTCCCTCACAGGTATCTCACCTCGCAATACGTCAGGCTGCTACACTGCCCCTGGACAACCTGATGTGATCCCTTATTAAATGCGCACGGAGATAAGACATTCCCTTTATCTCTGACAAGCCACACCTCCTGACCGATGTGACACATTCCATATCATCGACGAGACAAGACCACTCCCTCACTACATAAGATAATCTTCCCCGGGAAAACGAGGTATGCGAAAGAACAATCTCCTCACCATTTTTTCTTAGGTTCTTGGGTGGGCACTAACTTAAGCTTCGGAGTGGTCGCGCCAGGGCATGCCCCTGGCCTTCCCTCTAAACTGGTGCTTGTAGTCGCAGGATCAAAGAAGAGACGGGCCTCCTTCTCGAGTCAAGGTGCTGAACAGTGGGCGAAAAGCTTCCAGAACGAATCTCAACAGGAACATCAGCTATGCCTCGGGGGCTTGTATGACTTTATCATACTCTAGTGACATGTGATAACGTGACGTATCAAGGATGACATTCAGCCCAAGCACCAAACTATTTTAGTTTAGCTAATATCATTCGATGAGTTCAGAAAGACATTGTTTAACATTGAAAATGGCAAGGGTTTAAATATCGGAGATAGTAACATCTCTAATTTTTCATTCCACTAAAATATATCCTATTGTGTGTCATAATTAAAAATCAAATCATGAACACTTGATTAATCTATCAAACTTCTCATCGTTGCACTATCAAATCGGCTTCTATCCGATCCGTTTTTATCAGGTTGGCCTTGTTGGATCAGCCTCCCCTCTGTCGTACGAGGGCAACATATGTCTTCCCTGCGATGCCTTCTCTATAACACAAGCATTCTCTTTAATTAACTCCTTATCACATCAGAGGTCATGCGAAGCTTAGGTTGAGCCCAATCATAAATCAGGTTAGTCAAAATTAACTAGATATGACTCGATCTGAGTTACCTTGTGCTCAGACATCTGGCCCGAGTTGAGTTGTCTCAAGTAATTAGATTGGTGCCAACCTGACTGGAGTGGAGCTAGGAAGGACTGGGTCAATCTGACTCGAGCTCATCATGAGCTAGGATGGTTTGACCTGAGCTATATGTCTCGAATCGGATTGCTTCGAATTCACGTCTCGACTGAATCTCTTCTTAGCAATACAATTCAAAGGTGCATAATTTCAAGTTGGCAGACAAATTTGGACGCTTAATCGATCGTTAACAAATTTTAAAAAAAATGGATGGTTTTCTGGACTCGATCGCTAAAGTTGGAAGCTGGACAAAGACTGGACATGGCCGGTGATCTCCGTCGGCATCACCACCTGCCGCCACTTCCACTCCTTCAAAAGGCACGCCGCTCGCGCCGCTCGCCCGCTCATCCGATTAATCTTAGAGATACACTTTTGGTTCACCTCACAACATAATCCGGCCATACACGCGCCAAATAACTTGTTAGATCTTGTTAATTATTATTATTAGAAATAAAGTAAAAATTGCATAATTTAAAGTTTGGACTCTTAATCACGAACATATTAAAAATAAAATAAAATAATATAATTTCTGGATTATATACCATGGTAATATCAACTCTGCCTCCATCCTATATTCCTAGCTAGATAATTAATTAGGATTGTTAACCCTAAACCTATATAGATTATATACCCAATCACTGACCATTTCATTTATTTTTAAAAAGTTATTTAATAATTAAATTGGAGGAATTAATAATGAGATAAAATCTAGATAAACAAATAATATTAGATATTAAATATGTAATTATCCCTCGAGCTAACAGTGACATTAATCTAGTGGTTCTCAAGCATCCATGCATGTAGGATATTTTCCTTTAGTGAAATAACAAATTTAAAAAGTTAACTATAATGGGCGATAAAATTCTTATACTTTTAGATTTATCCTCGTGATCAATAAAAAATCTTCATCGGGACAAATCGATCGATATTCACCTCCAAGATTGATTGGGTTGAAGAGTTACAAATCTGGATTATCATAAATAAAAAAATAAAAAAGTAATTATTAATCATCCATTTATCTGGTTTTGTATACTAATTATTTACTAAAAAATTTCAATTACTTCAAATTGTATATGCATTAAAAAACTATAATTATTTTAGTTAACTGAGTTTATTTTATGCATATTTAGGTCTATTTAATTCTTACCAATTATTAAAAAAACAATTATATAACATTATTTAGACATATCACCTTGAATTAAATAATAATAAATTATATGTTATTTCAAGTATAATACATATACTACGTCAATTAAAAATAATTTTAATGTTAAAAATAAATCAAAATTTTAGAACACTCAAAAAAATTAAGGTATTGAGTAATTTTAATATCAATCTACTATAGTAAGATTAATGTTAGTTATGTAGTAAAATATTTAGTAAAATGAAAAGACAAATAAAATACTATTGTAGCGGTGACCAAAGAATCAAGAGAGTATATGACTAGTTCAGAAGAGGTAGGTATGACATTTCATGTTGACATCAAATGTAACATTTAGTCATAAAGATATTGTTTAATATTGAAAATGACAAAGGTTTAAATGAAGAGCAAAGTTCATCAAAATTGTACGCGAAACATTATATTATATTTTTGATAATTCAAGTGTTAGAATTTTATCCAATTAATCTTGAAGATAAATGACTTTTCCTTCATCCATCTACTGGGTAAATTTAAAATGTAACTTATGTATATTTAGATTCAAGATATTCATAGCATTTGAGGTTTAGCTGCATTTTTTTTTTAATTTTTTTAATTTTTAATTATTAATATTAGGGTGTTATAGCAACTGAGCATTGGGATGCTCTAAAAATTGCATTATTTCAAGTTGGCAGACAAATTTGGACTTAATCATGAACAAATTAAAAATAAAATAAAATAAAATTGGAAGCTGCGCAAAGACTCGACATAGCCGGTGAACTCCGTCGGCATCACCACCCGCCGCCACTTCCCTTCCTCCAAACTGAACGCCGTTGGCCGTGCCTGCAGAGTGATTGCCAACATCATCACCCTGCCGTTCCACGCCGCCGAGGTCCAAGCAACTCATATAACCCAAATAGGTTAGCGGAAACCCCCAGCCTCCGCCACCCGCCTACGCCGCCTATGTCCGAGCAGACATCCACTTCGCGCCATGTGTACACCCTTCCCTCCACCGCCGCCACTTCTGTTGACGGATCGATCAACGCCTCCTCTAGAAGCTTCAACTGCTTCGCCGTCCACCGCCCCTCCGTGACGATGAACGTCTCAAAGGTCCAGTCGTGCAACCCCTGGCCTCCGGCGACGCAGAACGCTCCGTTTACGAAGATCCCCCTGCACTTCTTCCGAGGGCGCGCCATGTCCGGCAGCCACGCCCACGCGTCCGCTGCCACGTCATAGGCCAACGCCGACTGCAGTGGCTCCAAGTGCTCGTTCTGTCCCCCGGCCACGTATGCCATCCGTGCCTCCGCTGTGACGGCGAACGCGAAGCCGACCCTCCATGGGCCCGGCATCGTCGCCCCCTGACGCCGAACGCCGGTCAACAAATTGTACACCTCGATCGTAGTGGTGAAAAGCTCGTCTTTGCTTAGCACCACCAACTCGTGCCCCACGGCGGCCACCTGGCAGAAGCAAGACGAGTTAAAGGAGATGGGCAGCCTGGTCAATACGCCCATGGTTGGATCGAAGATGATCAGGTTCTCGTAGCGAGGGCCACAATAAAAATACGATGGAACAAATGCAACTAGAGGGCGAGCATGGCCGCCGGCTTTCCGGAGGCTGTAGAAAGACTGCAAAGTGATTTCTTGTCTCCATCGCTTACAAACACGCCGAGCGCCGGCCAAGTCATGGAAGGGGAGGCGGAGGAGGCATTCCAGAGCCATATCGTCAGGCAATCCAGGTATCAACTCTGCTTTCATATCGTATCGATCGTAACTAATTAAATTGTTAACCCTAAATCTAAACCTGAATTATAAATAACTATCATATTTATGGAAATTTATATTATTTTTTAGTTAACTAAGTTTATTTTATGTATTATTAATTAATATATACATGTAATATATAAATCCATAATTTAAAAAAAAAAAAATCTAAAAGTAAAAAAAAAATAAACGTAATAAAAGACATAAGAATTCTTCTCATTAATCATATTTTTTATCCAGTGACTTAGCAAATTTATTAATTTGATTTATTCTTTTTTAGTTAACTAAGTTTATTTTATGTATTATTAATACATGTAATATATAAATCCATAATTTAAAAATCTAAAAGTAAAAAAAAAATAAACGTAATAAAAGACATAAGAATTCTTCTCATTAATCTTATTTTTTATCCAGTAACTTATGAAAAAATATATATATATTAAAAAGTCAAGCTTTAAGATATTCTCATTTGAGATTCGAATTCTCATCCAATGCATATATTTGTGAGAACTTGCAGCTTTTGTTATTATTGTGTATAATATACACATGACAATTATGAATTTCAGAGGTTTTTTTTTCTATCATACAACACCAAACAACTTGTTACAAATTACAACTACTAAGGTGGATAGATAATTCTTTCAACATAAAGCCAAAAGTATTGACCTCAAGAACCGCCATTGTTATTGCCTATCTAGGTTTAGCTAGATAGCTGAAAACGTTGAGACAAGAAGACTAAAGCGATAGGTGAAAGGAAAAATACTAGAAAGAGAGGAAGATAGCTTAGGGGCAGGGGCCTCAGATCAACTCATGATCAGCCCGAGAAAATCAACTGGGTTGACTCCTCCTTTGAGTGGTAACAATATCAAATTCTTCTATTATTTTTTCCAAGTACAACAACAAGCGGAATACTATTATAGTAGTGACTAAGAAATCAAGGGAGTATACGACTAACTAACTTAGGGGAGGTAGCAATAGGGTTTGTGCAACATTATCAGTTAAGGGTGAGTATTTGATTAAAATTAAATTGAATTAATCGAAATCAAACTGAATAAAATTTTTTAAAACTAATCGAATTGATCACATTTTTAAATAAAAATCGAACCAATCGAATCGATAAAATATCAGTTAATTCAATTTTCGATCAAATTAATTGAAATAACTAAAAATTTTAAATATTATTGAAGATTTACTAATTAATTAAAATTTTATAAATTTATTTACTTAAAAATTTATAAATTATTTTTTATTTTGATTAATTTGATTTAACTAAATATGAAATTTTAAAATCGAAATCATACCAAATTAATTGATTCTTTAAAAAAAATAAATTTCTGTAATAATCGAATAAAATTTTTAAATTCAATCAATTTGTTCAGTTTAACTGAACTTTTACTTACCCTTATTATCAGCTCTGCCTCCATCCAACTGTTAGATAATTAATTAAGATTATTAACCCTAAACCTGGATTATATACCTATCACCAACAATTAATTTAAATTGGTTGAGAGTTTATTTTTACTATAGAGATTATTTTTTAAAAAATAATTAATTAATTAAACCGGAGCAAATAATGAGACAAAGGCTAGGCAAACAAATAATAATAGGCATTAAATGTATAATTATTCACTAAAAAAATTTCAATTATTTCAATTGTATATGCATTAAGTTTTAATTATGGAAAAAATATAATTATTTTAGTTATCTAAGTTTATTTTATGCA
>JBBMKF010000059.1:4546423-4561135 GCA_037834155.1 Curcuma caesia
AGTAGCTATCGTGGCCTTTGACCAAAAGAAAGAAACTATCGTGATGAATGACAACTTTGCTATATGAATGGCCTTTGCAAGCTTATGAAGCATTGTTTATATTAACAGAAAAGGAAACAAAAATGCATTATACATGTTCACAAAGTCAAATAATTGTACAAGTACAAAAAAACTTCTTTATTGAAGGTATAAATTACTGCCTAAACAGCGGAGCAAAATGACATGAAAATGTCCCAAAGCTCATGGCCAATAAATTTACAATTTTTTTCTCTCTCTCCACTGCTCTTCTTTAAAGGAAACAAGAAATTGGCAAAATCATTTCTTTTCCTTTATGGTTTATCCTATTTCCATCCTAGTAAAAACAACATAAGAGAGCATATGAAAATGCAAACAAATTGGAAAAGAAGTTAAAGAAGTGCTTCCCTCATGTCTTTCGTCTCGTAAGGAATAGGTGGGCACCAACACAAACTTTTTTACAGATTAAGAGTATGGCTGAATGGTAAATTTGGCATTCAAATAGAAGGAGATTTTATTTATCCCAAAGAGAGTGAAAATAAAATATTACAATAAAATCAATCTAAATTGCCCTACTAACTGTGTGTTGCTACTTTGGCAATTAAGTGACAATATATAGCATAAATCACCTGAATTACTTAAATAAGATGTGATTTTCTTAGAATGACAAAAACAAAATAATTAAAAAAAAGACAACCCGGTGCATGAAGCTCCCACCAATGCCGGATTCCAAAGAAGAGTCTATTGTACATAGTCTTACCCTACTTTGCAAAAGACTACTTCCGAGACTCCATGACCTCCAGGTCATATGAAAACAACTTTACCGTTGCACCAAAACAATTACAAAATTAAAACTCATTCTAATTGCTTCCTGGAATTGCAATTGTGCATTGGTGGTACCATCAAGAGTGCCAAATAACTGTATTTTATCTGCTCTACTACCTTGAAAATATGGAACGAATGGTGATAATAGAGACCTAGTTCATGAATAATCAAAAGAGGTAGCTTGGGAAACAGAAAACTATTTTATGAATAATCAAAAGCGATAACTTGGAATAATGGAGAGCGTTTTATGAATAATCATAAAAGATGGCATGGAGAACTATTTTATGAATAATCATAAGAGATGGTGTGGAGAGCTATTTTATGAATAATCAAAAGTGATAACTTGGAATAATGGAGAGCCGTTTTATGAATAATCATAAAAGATGGTGTGGATAGCCGTTTTATGAATTATCATAAGAGATGGCGTGGTTTATTCTCCAATGAAATGGAGAATATCCTGAAGTTATGCAAGAACGAACTATGTTGGCAACGTCATGACCTCATTATGGCACGCAGGGAAGAAGACAGGTTGCTAATAAACACTTGAGGATTTTTAGAGTCATAAAACAACTGTATTTAATAATATCAGATGTAGAGAAAAACTTTGTTAGGTTGTCCATCTATGAACTATGAAGGCTGCCTTGAGTAATTAAAGGAACAAATATGGCGAAGGTTATCAGTAAAAATGTAAACTGTAAACCGAAGAAATATCAGAATTGCGGGTGATTACAGCCAGAAGAGGGAACTCACGTACCTCGTGACCATCGTGGCAAGAGAGACTGCAGGCAGTGCAAACACCAGCATTGCCACTAGGAACGCACGTCAAGCACGAGAAGATGGCCTGCCTCTTCATGTACCCACTCGGATAAGTGCACTCCTTGCCCTCGTCGCCACCCAGAACCAGATCAGCCTCCTAAAGTCACCAATCGCACCACAAACGTCACCAATCTCTTCGAACGAGTAATAAATGAAGCAAATTTTACAGGCAAAATCATGCAAAAAAGGAGCTTTCCGCTCGACACGCACCAGCTCCTCCGCCTCGAGCTCTTCGATGTACTCCCCAATCGTGACGGTCTGGTCGGTCTCGTCCTCGAAGGCGTCGGCCATTGCGACGGCTGGAAGCCCCAAACTGCAACCCTAATCGCCGAAACCGGATACACCGGAGTGGGAGCGTTAGGGTTAGGGTTCCTCGCGGGTTCAGTGAAGGGAAAGGATCGAATCAAGAGGGATTCGGAGGGATCGGAAGGCGGAGAGGTAGAGGGAGAGGGAGCGGATTGGATTTGGCGAGAGCCGAGAGAGTGGGGTTCTAATTCACAGTGCGCAGCGTCGCATAAAGTGACTATTCTGTGGATGTTTAGGCGGATTGCTTTCTTATGTTCTTCCCGCCACGCAGTTTTCGGCTTCCAATTTTAGCACGTGATTAGCCGATCCACTGTAATTTACGATATCTACTTAATATATTATTCATTTAATTTAATATATTATTCAAATTTATTTAATTAACTTTATGTATATTAAATAAACATAAATATTTAATTCATTTACAAGTAGTAAATAAAAACTTATATGTTGTATTTAACAAATAGATACAAATTAAAAATAAATGGTTAATTATAGAAAATACTCCCTTTTATATTTGTTTAAATATATAAATTATTTTTTGAAACATAAACTTATTAGGTCAATTACAATAAATCTGTATACTCTCGTTTAAATTAAAGTGCCGGCTAATACCGGTCCCCAGATGAAACCGGGCTTGGAGTTCGCCGGCCGGATCAGCCCAGCCCCGAAGTTTCCACCCGTTATATTCTCTTTAAAACGGCCGTCATTCGTAACACGTTATTTGTCTTCACGCTTCGTTTCTTGTTATGGACTGTTTTTTTCAGGAGGAAGAGAGGAAAGAGGAGAAGCGGCGATGCGTTGGTATTTCGTTGCGGCTCTTCTCACTCTCCTAACGAGTTCACAGGTCAGATCTCTTCGCCAACCCCTAATTCGACTTCCGTTTGCTTGTCCTCCTCCGATCTATTGGTCTCTTTGATTTGCTTGTCCTTTCGTAGGTTTACGCTGAGTAAAGATCAGATTTATTTTGTTTGTTCATGATTGATTGCCCGATGTTCTCTTCTTCAGGGGATTTAAAATGCTTAAATGTTTTTAGCTGGTTTCGTTTTTCTCAATTTTGGTCTGGTGTTGGAAAATTTGGCACACTTTTTGCTTTTGTTGGCAACGATCTGTGTCAAACTTCGCACGACGAGACAATGGAGTTGTTTGCAAGTGGTAATTGGGCTTCGGAGATCTGGGAATGAGCTGTCCGTAGCAGTTTCGCTGATGTCCGTAACAGTTTTTGGTGTGGCTTTACCTGAAATAGCCTACTTTTTTTCCCTTTCTTTTCGCAAATGAAATGTTTCGAGGCTCAGTGACGCTGAGTGTTTTTTGTTGATCATGACATCTTTGAGGGACTTGCTTCCTTTTTTAGTGAACAATTTTCAGTGAAGTCTTGTGCTTTTCTCTGCGTAGATCATAGGATGTCTAAGATGTCTTTCACTTGTAAACGCATTCATGAAAATAGTCTCTCGATGCACACTAGTTTAGCAATTAACCATATAGGAAAAGATGAAATATATCCTTCTTAAGCATTTAGCTTTGAAAAATGAAGGGGTATCCATGAAATGCCTAATCAGAGGGTGTCATAATGATGGAGTTTGTTCGAAAGCTAATTTAGATGGCTTGACTAAGTGCAAGATGAATCCATGCAACATAACCAACTATGGTCTTTGGCAGTGTGCTTCTGTTTAGGGCCATTGCCCTCCGATATGGTCTTCAGCATGTTATTAGTGCTAAGCTCATATGTTTGAATTATGATGGGTGTCTCAAGAATGCTCCACACCAATAGTTACTCATAACAAATGAGGTGGGTCGATGTGTGCTTATATTAATGGATTGTTCCCCTCCCAAGTGGCTGGTTATTTTGTAGGAAATGGCTCTACGCCACTTCAACAATAACTAGTAAATAGTCATAGCTTATTCATGTCACAGAGAATAGCTAAAGAGTGCCGCATTGCCACTATACTGGTTCTACTTCAATGTTTCCTACTCTATCTTCCTATGTCATATTCTG
Organism: Curcuma caesia; assembly: GCA_037834155.1. Lineage (NCBI taxonomy): Eukaryota > Viridiplantae > Streptophyta > Magnoliopsida > Zingiberales > Zingiberaceae > Curcuma > Curcuma caesia. Next base: position 4,550,379 of record JBBMKF010000059.1, read on the forward strand.
ATTTATACTAAATCTCACACGCTAGTTGCTTAAAAATTGATTATTCATTCTCATCTTCAGCATTGCTAGTAAAGCATTGTGATGAACACAATACTTGCTTTATGGTTTAGTACCCATGTATTATAAATATGGATATACATATTGTTGTCTTTCTAAACTTTAAGGAGCTGACAATTTAGTTTAATCATATTTCTAGGTTCTTGAACTTTTGTATGTAGGGAGCATCATGCATGGTTTCATCATTGTTAGGGTTTGTAAATGTTTGGCCATACTTTAATGAAATTACACTACTATTAAGAAACTTAGAACTCCACATAACTAATGGTAGAGAAGAAATAATTGAAAGAATCTCTGCTTGAATTCCAGGGAATTTTGACTACACTATCCCAAAGCAATGGAAAGTACAGTTATGACTATGCTACTGTTCCATTTCTTGCAGAAGTTTTCAAGGTACATTTGTACAATCCTTCCAGGTCTACTTCCCATGTTTGAAAATTGTCATAAGGGTGCTTTCCTATTTCTAATCCATGTCTTCTTGCAAATATCAGCTTGTGGTGTCTAGCTTTTTCCTTTGGAAGGAGAGCCAATCATCTTCACCTCCAAGGATGAATATGGAATGGAAGAGCATCCGTTTGTTTCCTATTCCTTCTATTATATATCTCATTCACAACAATGTCCAGTTTGCCACCTTGACTTATGTGGAACCATCAACATATCAGATAATGGGCAATCTGAAAATTGTCACAACTGGTATCTTATTCAGGTACTGGGCCTGCCTGTGCATTGTGCCCTATCCAATTTCAATTGCAGCATTCTGTCCCGTCCTAATGTCAATAACTTAACTCTTCTATAATCTTAATTTGGAGAAATAAAAGTGGCTCACTTATTAGGGCTTGATACTTTAATTGAATATTTTCATTGCTTATATTAGTTCAGCCCTTTGGTGTTCTATGCTTTTAAAAGACCTTTGTAGTAGTATATATATTAGATATTATTGCACATGAAATGAGAATGCACTTGTTCTAAGGTGTCTGGTTAATCTTCTTTCATATGTTTGTATTTATTACTTATGCACTGGTGCCTTATAACTATGAATTCCTTTCCTTTTGATGAGCAGGTTTTTTTTGAATAGAAAGTTGACTACTCTTCAGTGGATGGCAATTGTTCTGTTAACTATAGGAACAACTACTAGCCAGGTTGTTTCTTCATTTTGGAGATCTATTGTTTCCTTTGTTTTTGACTTTATTTCTCCAAGTCTCAACTCTAATCTTTTGATATTTATGGCTTTCTTTTTAAATTTAGTGGTCAAGTATTTGATTTGTATGCATGTCCTGTGACATTTAGCTGGAATTATATTGTGAGTTATTGCATTTTCTGTTTACAGATTTTGGTTGTTAAATGTGCTTGATAAAGAACATCATTAGAAAGCCCAACTTGGTGAATGCCCATGATATGGGCATTTTTAGGTTCACATTACACAAAATATCCACAGTAAAACTTGTATCTTCTTAAGTTAGTGTGAATACCCATGTCGATGTAGGACTAGCTTTGATACTAAGTTGATACAGGACTAGGTAGAGAAGAGAAATAGAAAAGCAGGATAAAAAGGGCAGCCCAGTGCGCAAAGCTCCCATCAATATGGAATCCTGGAGAAGGGTTTATTATACAACCTTATCATGTTTTGCAAGAGGTTGTTTCCGAGACTCAAACTCGTGATCTAGGTCACACGGCAACAACTTTAGAAAATAGAATAAAGAGAAGAAAATATTAAATAGAGGAAGGAGAAGAGAATGAGGAGAGAACCTAGACTACCACATTTTACTACCTAGCACCAACCCAATTAAGTACTCACTACCTGATTCTGGTACCACAGCCCGTTAAACTACCCAGTAATTGCAGTTATATTTCTAAAATTTCTAACACAATGCAGGTGAAAGGTTGTGGAGAGGCCTCTTGTGACTCGCTATTTTCAGCACCTGTACAAGGTTACATGTTGGGACTCTTGTCGGCCTGTCTCTCTGCACTAGCAGGTGTTTACACAGAATACCTGATGAAGAGGAACAATGACAGCCTTTACTGGCAGAATGTCCAGTTATATACGTATGCACCTCAAATACCCTTTTATAATTTCTGCACTTTTGAGGACATTTGCATTTGCTACTCAACTTTCATAGGAACTAGAACCAGGAAATACATGGAATAAGTTATCCATACTATTTTACTGTCAGGTTTGGCGCAATCTTTAACATGGCACGTCTTATAGTTGATGATTTTAGAGTTCAGTTTGAGAACGGACCATGGTGGCAACGCCTTCTTAATGGATACACTCTCACAACATGGCTAGTTGTATTGAACCTAGGATCTTCTGGATTATTAGTTTCATGGTTGATGAAATATGCAGACAATATCGTAAAGGTAAGCATTTTGCCTTTCTTCTATGACTTTAACGTGATTAATTAAATGCCCAAATCAAAACATGCATAAAGTAGGCATATTGAGAAAGGACCTTTGATAATTGGGAAATTTAAATGAGGATTTTTAACATCTAAACTGCAAAACTATAACACGGTTTTATGGATTATTATGATATTTGATGTGATGGTCCTGATTTACTTTGTTTTTTAGCTGAGTCTGACTTTGTTTGGTTGGATCTAATAGTATGCATATTCAAGTCAAACTAATATTGGAGTTTAAATGTAATTGATGGCTTGAATGATGAATGGTTTGGCCATTAACTTCAACTGAAAGAGTCTGTGGCCAGGATTTGATTTCTTCTTAGAGTATCCACTTGAATGAAAGCTTGGATTTGAAGATGGATCCATCTACAAACTTAAGTTAGAAATCCGGAGTATGATAATAGTTGAGTTTAGATTTGTGTGTGACAATGGTTCGAGCGGAGAAGAATTTTATAGTGGTGACTAGGCGATTGCTCTAACTTTTGAGATGCTAAAACACTAGCCATCTTTTGCCTGATTAATAATGACATAAAATTGGAAGAATAAATTACAGGATGTATGAATTTATATTTCCAATTTGTCCAGCAAATATAGGCCCCTCCAAAAACAGAAAATGAATTATCTGACAGGATCTTCCTTGATCTAGGCCCTTCCTATTGGTTGACGTGGTACATAGTTACCCTCCGAGATTGTACCGACTGAGATTTTGGTGAATCAAAGTGATGCTGTTTAGAAGGCAAAAATAACCCGAACTTATGCATTTTTTCCGGGTATTTTGACTTTGCTTTTGTAATCAATTGCAGCTAGCAAACGCCAAGGAAATAAAGTAATGCATGTCTAATTTCCAAAATACAAGGATCTTTTGACAGCTTAAAATTTAGAGAAAATTTTACATGAGTCCTAGTACCTGAATATCATTTTAGGTACTTATCCTGTTCTTTTGAGCAAATATATATTGCCCTTCCTTGCTACACTTAAAAAAAAAATCTGCAATCAGTTGACTGAAGAGTTTTAGATGCAGGGTCACTGAGAACTTCGAAATCCGGGTGCCATAACTTGAGAAGTCCTGACTGCATGTTTAATCCATTTAACCGAGAACTAGAGATGAGAACAAAAGTTATTCCAATGTATATTCACCCCAATTACCATCTCCTATCCAGAGAAAATGTCATCCTCTTTCTTGTACATCAATCAACATTGGTTCATCTTATACTGGCAACAAGTTGTAATCTGCTTATGATTCTTGGAATTTCTCATCCTCCAGGTGTATTCAACTTCCATGGCGATGTTACTCACGATGCTCCTATCGGTATTTCTTTTCGGTCTCAAGCTTACTTTGCAGGTAATTGTCTGATCTGAAAAAGAAACAAATCATCCAAGCATTCACATAATGTTATAACTTTATCTTGCAGCTTTTCTTGGGCATTATAATCTGCATGATCTCACTGCACATGTACTTTGCCCCTCCTCACATGCTGGTTGATTTACCACTAACTGCAAAGATGGACACAGATAACCTAAAGGAAATTGCCATCGAACGAAGAACCGAGTCATGATTCTATCAATAAATCAACTCGACTATTCAGTTCTGTCATAGCTTGTTTGCAGTTGCAATTCAGATGGCAGCTAGGATGTTGTGCATCAACACTGGACAAGCAGCTTCCAGTACTGGACCATGATGTACCACTGCAATCGATGAAGTATACAAGGAAAAATACTTCACAGTAGGGAAAAATAAGAGTGATAAGACAGTTGTTGCTTGTGTGTGCCACAGCTATATCTTGCGTGTTTGTTCATCTACTGTCCTTTCATTTATTAATTAATGTTTAGGACGCACACACTCTATGCTGACCCTGTGATTCATGCATAATTCGAGGTTTCGGATATCTTAATATATAGTTACCTCTGCCACATCAAACTAATCGCAGCTTAATATATGGTTTCACCTAAAGTTGGTGCGTTCTTGTCCTTGTATACGCATGCTGTTCTTGAACTGTCATTTCAGATGTCTTCATGATCTTATCTGTCTCAATCTCTTCTTCAGATCATATTTAATTAATTTGCTCCTAAATATTCATGTTCACTGGTGTATAAATATTCCTTTGGAGTGATAGATCTGATTCCTGTTCCTGGAGAAGATAGAGGGGTTTCTGAGTGCAGTTCTGATTATACATTAGTGAAGCAAACTGGTGAGTGATTATTTTTGGTTCAGTAATTTTTTTTTTTCAGTCTCTTTCTATTTTCCTGAGACTAGAGTATAGATGAAAAAACATCTTGCAATTTTAAGTTTTTTCATAATTTTTTTAGTAAATAATTGATTATTTGATCTCAGAAAGTATCTACAGATTGGAAATAAAAAAGAAATTATATTGAGGAACAGAACTTAAGTCCCACTTCTGTTTCTTTAGTTTCTATTTGCCCACTTTCTTGGAATTTTCGTGTTTGGATCATGAGTTGTAATTTCGCAAAGGACACTAAAAACTAACTGGAAAAAAATAGAATTTTTAAAAATATTTATGGAACACAACCATAATATTTTCTCTTTTTAAAAAAAAAAAATTCTCTTGCAAGTTTTTAAATTATCAAAATATCCATAATACTTTTCAAATTCATATATTTTCACCCCTAATCATCGACACATTATCAAAATATATAAATAGTTTTTATATTTTTACTAGTAGTTTTGTAACATAATTATATATAACATTATCAACTCTAATTTTATTATCATGTACACTCATCCGTGAACATTCCCAAACATTTAGTGTTAATTTATCTTAATTTTAATTTTTAAAATTGAAATATTAAATTTTCAATCTTTACGAGTGGAATAAGTATAAATTTAAAAAGAATTTTGATGATTTCAAAATTTTGAGGAGCAATTTGAAAATAAATATGAAATTAAAGAGCTATCTGAAAATTTCGCAGCAGCGAACTAAAATCCGCTCCCAGCTGGCAGGACAGATTGGCGGCCCCCGAGATAGACACGTCGAGAGATCTCGGCCGTGCGACCCACATTTTGGGAATTCTGGACCGTTCGTTTAATCAATCGGTCAACGCGCCGAGACTTGTGAGTGTTTCGTGGGTCCCTCTCGCGACGATCGCGCGTTCGGAGGCCTTCGGGCTGGGGATCCCCGCGACGCCGAACGCCAGATTTGGGCTCCTTTTTCGCAGGAACGAAGCCATCTCACGCGATAAGAAAAAGGCAATGGAACAACGCGGTGGCAAAAATCTCTCGGGCAGCCTGCATTCTTCCCGAAGAGAGAAGGATCCCCTCTGCTCTCGGCGGAAGCTTCCCGTCGGCGAAATCGTTCGCTCTTCGGCACCATTAGATAGTAGGAGGTTCATTTTCAGCGTAGGAAAAAGAATCCCTTTTCTAGTGAAGGTATATCTATGCTGATTCCGCTTCGCTCTCGCATTAGGTTTTCTCTGCCAATGCGTCGATAGAAATTACATTTTGCAGTTTAGGAGGATCCATCCTTTTCAAAGTTGTTGTTCATGACTAGTTTGGCTTTTGATTATTAATGAGAGTTCTTGGAGGGCATTCACTTGATAGTTTTTGTTGATGCATAGTTACCTGAATAGTCTAGATTTATTGACGAGCTTGTCCATTACCACTAGATGAGAAGAACAAATCGCATGTAAAGAATCTTAGTTAGATTGAATCTCTATCTTGTTTGGTCAATTAGATACATTCTGATCCATGGGAGTTAGATATTTGACCACACAGAATGCTAATGGCTGTTTTTCTGTAATTCTGCATATCCAATCATCTCATTCTCTTGGATTTTGGACAGACTTAATTCTATTATTTGGCAATCTTACATGCACTAGGTAAAATAAAATAAGAAAAGATAGATGAATCCCAAAGAAGATTGTTATTCCGTCTATTTTCACTCAAGATAATTTGGCTAGTGAAGAAACAGCAGTTCACTTGTTTTTCCATATCAAAGTAGCAACAAAAGGACACGCATTATTGCAATCAGTGTTTTTGAACTCTCGGAGTGCAAATTTCATTGCCGAGAGTTGGTCAGAATGGACTTCTTCCATGTCTCTTTTAGTTTCTTTGCCCAAGTTTGGATTTACATTCTATAGATGAACAGTTGTGAGATCATTTTGAGCGATGGAAAATTTAACTGGAACAGCTTAGTCAGCTGTTACTTCTCTGTGGGAGATGAATTCAGAATACTCATAATTAGTGCCGTAACTGAATCCGTGATATTGTGGTACTGCGAACAGCAGTAACTACCAGCAGCTTGTGTAATATGCTGTGTTTTTGCAGCATTCTGAAGATGTAGCTGAATTTTGTATCTAGCCTTCGTTCATGCTTATGTATGTATGTATACTTTGGTGATCTTTGTTTGTTCACCTACTTTTGTTTTTCGATTAAAATGGGAAAAAACCCTAATCATAGATGCCTCCTTTTTGTGTGTAGGTTTCAAGATCATATGGATGGGAAAGAAAACCTAAGCTCCACAAAGGAGAGTTCTGATTCTGAGAGGTTTCCATCTATTTTCAAGTACATTGCATCTAATTCAATTTCTGGGTTTGATACAACTCCAAGTCCTCGAAGTGACACTGCACTTTTTGAAGTAAGTCATGTACTCTATTAATTGTTAGTTTCTATCTACCAATAATCAGTGTAACCGATCTATGCTAGCCTCGAATAGGGATGTAGCCACATTAACATGAGTGGGATCAATTCACCCCTCTTGAAAATATACTTTGTAGTTTATTAGCCACATTAATAGGGATGTAGCCACAATAACAGAAAATACATTAGATCAATATAAAGAGATGATTTATTTTAGGTATTTGTATTTATCATTGTATTATAGAAGACTAGTAATTCAAAAATCAGATCGGTGAACTGGTTGACCTATTGATTTTCATTTTTTTTATTGGATCGAGTTAAAAATTGATTTTATTATCTATGAAGATTAATTTTTGGCTCCTGAGTTTTCTAATTAAGCCAAATTGACTAGTCCACCCAAATAATCATCTAGCTAGGTCGCTAATCTCAATCTACATGCATCTCGATTGAGTTCTATGCAAGACTATCATAGTGTTGTTTAGATATCTTAAATAACTTTTGGTCTCTATTTGTTTATTAGATATCCTTGTGTTTCTATTCACTGATGTTCATGTATTTATCGTCACAAAATTTGAGAATTCAATGTTTTTTACATGTGAATACTTTGCTCATAGGTTAGTTCATTTCAACCGTTAGTTTTTCATGCTAGTTAAAAGACATTTCTCTTGGCTGTTTACACATTTTAGGTGCCAGAAGTTATTGAAGATGACATACAAGAACGACCGGATAATGTGGTCTTACCGACTTCACAAGATCAAATGGGTGGGCTTGCTCATGCACATTCCATTTCAATCAGCATGCCTTCATCGCCTACACTGTTTCAGGCAGAACATTCTTATGGATTCTTAGCATGTGAGAAAAGCATATCATATTTGACTAAAGACGAGCTAAATAATCATGTCACTGCTAACTCATCCTCACATCAAAAAATGGAAGCCAAGTTTCACTCTCAACCGATATCATTTGGAAGGTCCAACACTGTAGCAACTTCTGATGTCCTAACTCAGAGCAATAAATTTAAGGACAAACGATATGATTCTTTCAAGACTTGGTCTGGAAAACTTGAAAAGCAGATATCTAACCTACGCGGTAAGCCACCAGAACCCGAGATAGAAAATTTGACAAAGAATACTAAACGAGAGGTTGTGCCTGCACATCGCTTCTTTGATGCATTGGAGGGGCCTGAACTTGACAAACTAAAGGTATGTTTTGTACTTGTCTCTATGAACAGCATATTATGATATGAGCTGTAACATTTTATCTGCATCGATGCAATTCTTAGATGAGTGGCATACCATTGATATTTTGCAGGCGTCGGAGGTGTTGGTTCTTCCTGAAGATAAAAAGTGGCCTTTTCTTCTCCGCTTTCCCGTGTCCTCCTTCGGTATATGCCTTGGTGTTAGTAGCCAAGCTATACTGTGGAAGACATTGGCTACATCACCATCCACAAGTTTTCTACATTTTGGTCTGACTGTCAACCTTGTTCTGTGGTGTCTTTCACTTGCGTTACTAGGCATCATTTCATCTATCTATATTCTGAAGATCATTTTATACTTTGAGGCTGTCCGTCGCGAATACTATCATCCCATCCGAGTTAACTTCTTCTTTGCTCCATGGATATCTTGTCTCTTCTTAGCCATTGGTATACCGTCTTCAATTGGTATCAAGCTTCATGAAGCTCTATGGTATGTGTTAATGGGTCCAATTTTCCTACTTGAGCTTAAAATCTATGGCCAATGGATGTCTGGAGGGCGACGAAGGTTATCGAAAGTTGCAAATCCATCAAATCACCTATCCATCGTGGGAAATTTTGTAGGCGCTTTGCTTGGTGCTTCTATGGGGCTTAACGAAGGGCCTATCTTCTTCTTCGCGGTCGGGCTGGCTCATTATTGTGTACTCTTTGTGACACTTTATCAGAGGCTTCCAACAAATGAAACACTACCAAAGGATCTTCATCCGGTTTTCTTTCTGTTTGTAGCAGCGCCTAGCGTTGCTAGCATGGCATGGGCCAAAATAACCGGGGAGTTTGGATTTGGTTCAAGAATTGCTTACTTCATTGCACTCTTCCTATATGCTTCTCTTGTAAGTCTCTCACACATCAACTTATTTTTATCCTATGTTGTGTTTACTTGGAGAATAAGAAGGAGAAGAAACGAAAAAGGATTGTAGCTATCTTCTTGTTTACTTAGGATTGAAAAGAAAGAGGCAATATTAATCACTCATTTGTGTTTATTAGATACTCAAAAGTATGGAAATCAGGCAACAATGAATTGCTTTCTTTTCTTTCCTACTCCTGTCAAGTAAACACAATATAAGTTGTAGTTTCTACTATCTAATATCTTGTTGTTCACCTATGCAGGCTGTTCGCATCAACTTCTTTCGGGGTTTTAGGTACTACTTGTTCTTCTTCACCATAGTTATCATTTTCGCTACTTTGCTCTCAATTTTCGATCCACTGTTCTTATTCACAACCAATCATTTAGGTTCTCGCTTGCTTGGTGGGCATACACTTTTCCAATGACGGGTGCCGCTATCGCTACAATTCGATACTCGGTCGAAGTCACAAACATATTCACTCGGATTTTATCAGTTGCACTCACAGCCATATCCATCATAGCTGTGGCATCTCTTCTAACTTCGACTGTAGTTCACGCATTTGTGCTTCGTGACCTTTTCCCAAACGACATTGCCATTGCCATTTCTGGAAGCAAGGTAGATAAAAACATCAATACCAGCGACAATGGAGCTTGTCAATCTGTGAGTAATGGAGATCACTATCAAGCGAACCAAAAGGAAGGACCTTCACTTGCTTGAACAAAACATGAACTATGAATGATACCCTTGAGTTGACCTTAATCAGCTGGGAGAAACACAACTCGATGATGATGATGATGAATGATATCTATGGCATGCGATCAGACCCACCCGAATATCGCAATGTTCAACCAGCTCGTGAGTCGCGGTAACTTTGTTTACTGTGATAAGAACAGGGGATGAAGATTGCAAAATATGGAATATGATCTAAAGTAACTACTTGTTGAAGGGAATATCTATAAGTCGATATGCATTTATTGTGAGTTCTATTTGTAATTAGTTGATTATTATGAATCAAGGGATTTTTAATATTTAGGAACAGAGGAATTTCAGTATTTTTTTGAAAAAAACTTTATAAAATCCTATCATTTCATCCTGACCGTTAATATAGTTAATTCAGTTATTAATTTATAATCTTGATTTAATTCATTGAGTTGACTTGTATTTGTATCTCATTTAGGTTTTGCATGGAGCGTTGACTTCATTTCTTCACAAACAAACAAAGGAGGGGCCTTTTTTTTCAATATCTTAAAACTGAAGAAATGATAAAAGTTTTCCAATCGTTCACACATAATTGCCAAAATTGTCAAACATTTCTTCTCCAAGCTAATTCAGAGGGACTTCTAAATGGAGGCCTTGTTCATAAATATTATGATAATTACAGTCCAAAAATGGGGTTGAATTGGAATTTTTAAACAAATGATATCGGATTGATTTTTTGCTGCCTATTTCCGGTTCGGATTGAACCGGCCTGGTTCGTCCGGTTTTTGATGTTGCGACAAAATCAAGTCAACAGAGTAGACTACGAGGGTCCTCTCCGAGCGATACGCTGTTCGATTTGTCAGGATCGGATGTGATCATCCGGACACAGAATAGTTTTCTTCTCACATCTC
>JBBMKF010000059.1:4561235-4572611 GCA_037834155.1 Curcuma caesia
TCAATATCTTAAAACTGAAGAAATGATAAAAGTTTTCCAATCGTTCACACATAATTGCAAAATTTGTCAAACATTTCTTCTCCAAGCTAAATCCGATCTTCATTCATATAATATATTGCTTTTTGGGGTATGAAACATACTAAATGGAGGTCTTGTTCATAAATATCATGATAATTACAGTCCAAAAATGGGGTTGAGTTGTAATTTTTAAACAAATGAGATCGGATTGATTTTTTGCTGCCTATTTCCGGTTCGGATTGAACCGGCCTGGTTCGGCCGGTTTTTGATGTTGCGACAAAATGACGTCAACAGAGTAGACTACGAGGGTCCTCTCCGAGCGATACGCTATTCGATTTGGCAGGATCGGATGTGATCATCAAGACACAGAATACTTTTTTCTCACATCATCTGTACAATGAAAGCAATGATCCCCAGGGAGTGAGAGCGATGCGGCTTTCCAACGGTGGATTGTGGTCGGAGTCAGAGAGCCAATCTTTATTTCTGTTTCACTGCGTCGGAAGTGATCGCATGCACTCGAGAAAAAAGGGCGCGCCGATGGAGGACGATTAGAGACTAAAGGCGAGGAGAAGGAGCCAGAACGCCATGTCCACCTCCTCCTCCTCGTCGCCGGCCTCCTCCCCCTCGCCGGCTCCGCCTCTGGCGTCGCCCTCTCCGCCTCCAGCCGCCACCCCGCCCGATTCTCCGCCTGCGGCTTCCCCGTCGCCTTCCAGCCCTCCTGCCCCTCCTCCTCTGCCGTCTTTGAATCCGCCTCCTCCAGCTGGTCGATCTCCTTCTCCTCCCTCGCCGCGCGTGACTCCGTCTCCTCCGTCGCCGAGACCGCACTCTCCTCCGTCTCCGCGCTCGCCACCGCCGTCGCAGTCGTCGAGCTCGGTATCGACGCCGGTCGTGGTCGGAGTCGCGGTGGGAGGGGTACTTATCCTATTTCTTCTGAGCTTCCTATGCGTTTATTGTCGGAAAAAGAAGCGCCGGCCGTCGCTACTGCCCCCACACCCGCCCCATTACTACGAAGGTTCGCTTCCGTCTACTACGGCAAGAAAAGGTCCGACCATGTTGATTCGACACTAATTTCTGGAAATTTTGTTTTTTTTTTTAAAAAAAAACCACATTTCATATAGATGAATAATTTCAAGCGAAAAACACTGAAATTTAGATTGGTTCTGCTTTACTGTTCTTCCATAAATCTATCTTCTATAATCTTTATTTTAGAACTGTTTTTATACTTGCTATTTCATTCTGCCTAGTTTTGTTAGGTTTTACTGTAAGAAAATTTCTCTCTCTGTAATTTCCCTTACCATTTAAACAGGGGAATATGTACATATGATGGATAACTTGTTAGTTGGTAGGTAAATGTGACTAAGAATTTTATGTGAGAGAGGGTGATTCAGATTGTCATTGAGAATTCAGGATTGTTGTGCATGTCCATGAGATCTAGTTATATATATATATATATATATAAACAGAATAGAACAAAATTCTGTTTATGGTCTAAGTCTTATGGCCTAAGCAACTGCAAGATGTATTCCAGGCTATCTTTTTGTGAGAATGATTGAAGCATCTGACTTTAAATTTAAATTTCACAACAACTGATAGATCCTGGTATATTGTCAACCAAATCAGATAGAGAAACCTCACCAAACTTATTACTAGTCTTGTGACAGAGACATGGAGAGAAAATTAGATGGAAGGGTAACAAATTTCTTGGATAACTACCAAAGGTTATGTTTCAAGTCAGTTAAGCATTAGAACTACAGAAGGTATAATGCATCAACTGGTTTCACCATTGATCCCAAAAATCTGTTATCTCCTCCTTTGGTGGAGGAATCTTGAATCCTTGATGAACATTCTAAGCCGTCGTTTCTATGTTTTGGAGGATGCATTCTTGAACTCACATGAGATTCAATTAAACTTGTCATTGTTGGGATACAATCAAAGTCCCACATTGAAAATACATCGAAAAGATCATAGGTTTATAAGATGGAAGATATCTCCATTAGTATGAACCCTTTTGGGTAGAGTCCAAAAACAAAACCATGAGAGGAGGCTTGGACCATAGGAATAATGGTAGGGGGGCTCCCACATTGGCAACTAAGATTCACATTTCACAGGTGCTAACTTCTTTCAGTTGATCATCTAGAGCTATTTTTTTTTAGGAGAACTGTAGTCATTAATGTTTAACCAGTGCTTTGGAGTATCTTTTTAGTTGCATTGCAGAATTTGTATCGATCATGATCTTGAAGTGTTTGAGGGTGTTGGTTTTTCAGATGACTGGTATGTCGAATATTTGCAACAGAAAAACCATGCTTCATCTCTACAAGATCATGGTGCCAAAGTGCCTCCTCGACCTCCTGCACCAACATTTTCTTTGCTCCCTCCACACTCACCTGGTCCTCTTCCCACTCCACCTCTGAATAAGATTGGCAGCAGTGGAGGTTCTGGGTCTAACTATTCTGGGTCTGATGCACCACTTGCATCGCCATCTCCTGATGTTTCTCTAAGCTTCTCAAGATGTATCTTCACTTATGAAGAGATGGCTATGGCAACAGATGGTTTCTCTGATGCTAATCTCCTTGGACAAGGTGGTTTTGGTTATGTACACAGAGGAGTACTTGCCAATGGCAAGGAAGTTGCAATTAAACAGTTGAAAACTGGAAGTGGACAGGGTGAGCGTGAATTCCAGGCTGAAGTTGAGATAATAACTCGGGTTCATCACAAGCATCTTGTTTCACTGGTTGGATATTGCATCTCTGGTGGCAAGAGGCTGCTTGTTTATGAATATGTTCCTAACAATACTCTGGATTTTCATCTGCACGGTAAGCCACTGGAGTTTCAAAGTTTTAATCATATCCTATTTTTTCAAGTACAACTACTGTATCATCTTTCATAGCGTAGACATTTTTAAAATCTAATTGATAAAACAGTGGAATCTTTGTTAAAGCAAATACTCCAAGTGGTTTATTTTTCCTGATTGCCAATTTTACTTTCATGGCAATAGTGGATTGGTGATATTGAAGTGTCTGTTCATCTTAATAATCGACACGTAGCAGAATAGTAGTATGTCTAGTTAATTATTACTTGTAAAAATTGATTACTGGTTGCTATGTGTTTAACTTTATTAATGTAGACAATTTGATTTAGTGATTTGCTTAACAAATTCAAAATACAAATTACCATAATTTTACAGGTGACACAGTTATTGTTACAATAATAGATCTATTTTTTTATCATTGTAATTCCCTACTTTGTTTTTAAGATGCAACATATTTAAAGGCAGTTTCATGCGCTAGCACTCCCTTTTTATAACAATGTTAAGATGTGACAATATTTTGTATGCTACTTTTCCACCACTAGTTGATTTTGTTTCGCACTTATTCATTTAAATTTAAATTTCTATCTTGATGCTAGGTCCTTTCGTCTAAAGGTAGAATATTTTTCAGGGAAAGGCCGACCAACTATGGAATGGCCTGCTCGTTTGAGAATTGCATTAGGTTCTGCAAAAGGGCTGGCATATTTGCATGAGGACTGTGAGTCTCTCTCTTTTCCTTTCTGAATTTGTTTCTTTTGTGCGTGATACAGAATTCTTGATCTTCAGGTCACCCTAAGATTATTCACCGTGATATAAAGGCATCCAATATTCTCATTGACTACAAGTTCGAGCCTAAGGCAAGCACCTATTTTTCGATACTTCTTGTTTAACAAACCAAAGGGCATTTTAGTGAATGCTTACTTTTCTTATCTGCTTGTGCAGGTTGCAGATTTCGGGCTTGCTAAGTTTGCTTCTGATAACAATACTCATGTTTCGACTAGAGTAATGGGAACCTTTGGGTGTGTTAAAGTTCCACACCTTTAATTCACGTTCAGTCTTTGCAATATCTTAAATTTATTAAGATGCTGATCTAATAGCCATATCTTACTGAAAGCTGGATCCTTACATTAGATTATTGAACACATTCTGTTCTTTACTTCCAACTGTTGAAGATTACGTAGCACTTTAGATTTGTCCGAAATTATAATAACAAATACAAGCTTTTGAATCTGTGATGCACTACAAAGTTTAGTTGCTCATGATCTTTATATCCTACTTTAACCAGTAACTTCGTTTTTTCAGTTATCTGGCACCTGAATATGCATCTTCAGGTAAACTCACTGATAAATCAGATGTCTTTTCATTTGGTGTAATGCTTCTGGAGCTAATCACTGGGCACCCGCCTCTTGTTTCTTCCCGATCTAAGTTCTTGGACGATAGTTTAGTTGAATGGGTATTTGCTCTGCATGCCAAATCTTTTTCTTACCCCATATTAAAGTGTATAACGATACTGCTTCTGCTGACTTTTTCATACCTGCAGGCAAGACCATTGCTCACTCGAGCTCTTGAGGATGGCAATTATGATTCCTTTATCGATCCAAAGCTAGGAAATGATTTTAATCCAAATGAGATGGCTCGCATGATTGCTTGTGCTGCTGCTTGTGTGCAGCATTCAGCACGGGGACGCCCAAAGATGAGTCAGGTGTTGTTTCTTTGTTTCATGCGTTTCTCAATGAAAATTTTCCATGAAGTTCTTAGAATATTATCAAGCTGTGACATTTTTACATAACAATAAAAATTCAATGTGTTTTTCATTATTTGTTCATGAATTTGAAGTCTAAATTTGTTATTTTCTGTGGTGGTAACCTTCTTTTCTTTTCCATTTTGGTAACAACTTATTATGATTTGCCAATTGAATAGCAACTCCTAGTCTTTTACACGATAAAAGTGTGTATTTCGTTTCTCTGAAGTCTAGCAACTATTGAATGTTTTTTCATCTCATTCTTTGTGATGTTAGAGAAGTTTGTTGCTGTTTCTACTCGATAATACGATTCCTCTTGAGTTGTAAATCTAAGAGTGTGTTCTGTTCCTCTGAAGTCTAATAACTGTTGTCTATCGTGTCTATTTTGTTCACTTTGTTCTTTGCAATATCGAGAAGTTTATCGCTGTTTCTACTAGATTATTACTAATCCTACTGAGTGGTAAGTCCAAAAATCTGTATTCTGTTACTGTAAAGTCTAATGAGTAGTAACTGTCTTCAAACTTCCCCCTCATTCTTTGTAATAGTTTATTACTGTTTCTACAAGAACATTACTTACACTATCAAGTGGTAAATCTATCAGATTGTCCGAGCTTTGCAAGGAGACGTCGTTCTCGAAGATCTAACCGAACAAACCACCCCAGCTCGCGATAGTTCAGAAGTCGACCCTGGCCAGTACAATGACAACATGAAGAAGTTCAGAAAGCTGGCATTGGCACCTCAAGAGAACGCGAGCAGCGAGTACTCTCAGAGGACCAGCGAAAACGACCGGAATCCATTGTCTTCGAGCAGTGAAAACCAACCAACACAAGAGATCGAAACGAGCAACAAGAATGACAGCTATGGTTCTTCCGGCAGCAGCTTGTGAGAAACACTTTGCAGTTCCATTTGTGAAGCCTCAACATTCTCAATTCCATACACCATTCTTCCATTCAACAAACATAAACAGTTTGTATATATATAATAAACATATTATTTAGGAATTAACCATACAAAATTTCATATTTGTTGTAATTAGCTATTTATTTTATATGAATGGACGTGGCTAAACATCCTTCTAATTGCTATTAATATCTAATTTGTCTAATGAGATGAGAATGTGAAGAATATTTTGTTAAAAAAGTAAATTACAGGGGTTGAATTGAAATTCCCCCCTGTAATTTAGGTGTTCGTAGACCTGGAAGAGGTGGTGGAGATCGGCAATCTGAAAAGTCCCACTTAAACGCACGCAGCAGCCAATCCAGATGCCCAGTAGTTGGGGATTGAACCACGGATGCCTGGGTGACAACTTGGATGTCTTACTGCGGCACTAGGGCCCGAGGACTGAAAAGTCCCACTTTAGTTAAGATGTAATCAAATTGAACAGTATGAGATTTGAGTTCGATTTATTATAAGTTTGATTTGAATTTGATTTGAATTTTAATTTTTAAACTCAAGTTTAACTTATAATGAAATTAAATAATTTATGAATGGTTCAAGTTCGATTGGTAAATAATTCATTTAAAAATTAAACAAGTTTAATTTGAGTTTAATTTAAAAATAATTTATTTAAAAGTTAAATGAGTTTAGATATATAATATTTATATTTATTTTATATATATATATAAATTATACATCATGTGAATTTAGTATAAATTTTTAAATTTTATTTTATTTAATTTAATATTATATAAGACTTTAGAGTTCGACTCATTAATTTAATCGAGCAGTTTGGCTCGTTTACGCCCTTAACTTCAGTGGAGAAAGCCATCGCCGGAGCCGCCAACTCCACCCAATGCCTCGCTTCCACCGCCACCGCAGAAGAGGAAGAAGGCGACGAGAAGCCTGCAGAGCCCAGTGATGGGAGCGGCCCGGACGCCTCGTCGGCATCGGAGATTCGGAGCCGAGCCTTTAGCGACCCATACTAGTTGACGAAAAACTTGTATTTCTCCAACCTCCTTCGAACACTCTCCGTCCGTCCGTCGCTCCAAGATTCTAAAGCAACACACTCAAGGAACCATCTAAATATCGTAGACTCAGCTTGAAAGCCATTCTGGGACTGAAACGGATGCTTTTCTTGTTCATGAACCCTGCAGATGCTCGCGAGGCCTTCCATGCCGAAGCAATACCTTGCCTTTCTTGTCCCTGCCTGCCCAAATTCTAACCGACTCGATCGCTAAATAAACTTCCCAGACTTCGTCTCTAACAACAAGCTCGAACTGCTGCACGCGAATGGACAGTCTTTTCAAGCAAATTAGGTCAGCTTTCTTCCCAACTGCTCAAAGGTTGGATCAGAACTTCAATTGAGTTCTCCTCCTCTTGTTCATTGCCAGGGTGAGATTTTCTGACTCAGGAGAAGAAGGGATAGCGACGGAGAAGACTGCATCGCATAAAGAAGGTAATCCATGTTGCCTATCACCAGGTTTTGGAGGTTCATCCATGGCGGTTGTTTTGTAGGGAAGAAGAGGAACCGTAACTGGTTCCAGAGGTCAATGAGCGGCATCGATGACACTGCCGATATTGAGTTTGCAGCGGCGGCCGCGGCGGCTGCTTACGCTGTCGCTTTACTGGACGAAGAAGAATCGCTCGATCAGAACAAGAGAAAGAGTAAGGTCGAAGACTACATGAACAAACCCCCTGAATACAACAGAATAAGCAGATGGTGGACTGGTAAAGATCAAAAGGAAGATGAAATTCAATCAGGTACTTGTTCTTGTTTCTATGCTGCTCCAAATTTTCAGAGGTGAAGAAACTAAGTTTCTCACGTTTTAAATCAATTTCAGGAGGTTCTTCGATGAGAAAACCAGAAACACTCGGAGGAAAGATGCAGGATGAGTTTGGCTTTGGCCAGAATCTATCAGGCAAGGCAAAGGAATCCATGAAAAAGACAACCAGTGAGAAGCCAGAGCTCAGACCTACAGACTCGATTTCTAGATATGCGAGCCGGAAAACGACCAAAGCCGAAACGAAAGTAGATGCATGGGAGAGAGCAAAGATGGAGAAGATAAGAAAAAGGTAAACTGTATCTTGCTGCAGCATTTCAGCGTTATTTTTCTGTTGATGTATCTGTTTTCAGGTATGATAAACTGAAGTTCTCGATTGGGAAATGGGAGGATGAGAAGAAGTCGAAGGCCAAACGTCGACTGGAGCGAAAAGAGGTTTATATACGATTTTTATAAAATCCTAAAGCAGTTCAATAATCTACAGAGAAGTACGAAGCAGCTTACATGGTTATTTCATGTGGGATCGATATCTGCAGGGGGATCTGGAGCTGCAGCGTGCGAGAGCAGTACAAGAACTTCGTGATGAGATGGCGAGAATAGACAAACTTGCTGGTGGAGCAAGAGCCCTCGCAGAAGAAAGGCGAAGAAATGATGAACTGAAGACGAAGGGAAAGGCGAGGAAAATGCGTTCCACTGGGAGTTCCCCTCGTACATGCTTTGGTTTCTGACGTATCCGTAAATGCATGAAACATCGCTCGCTGTAAATCTGTATATTTTGTGAAAAAAAAGGAAAGATTCAGCAGTTGGAAATGGTTCAGTATGATGATACAGTTTGATATTGCTATTTTTAGATAAAAAATAATGATATATTTGTGTTAGCAATCTTGTGTTCTTCTTTCTTTTTCCATTTTTAGAACCACATCGGTCGCTCCTCCTGCCAGGCTTCACCTCCGATGAGCGCCTCCCGTTCGATTGCTTCCTGGGAAAGCGCCGCACCTCAAATCCGCAAGATACCTTATTTGGAAGCTAAATGTATCTTCTTAATCCATTTCCACATTCTTTGGAGCAATTTCCCTGCATCTCCCTCGGCAAAGATCGAATCTTTGTTGATCCGGTCGGTCAAGAGAGGTGGAATGATCGTTTTGCGCCGGAAAAGATTGAATCTTTGCCGATGTTTTGAGTCGGCGAGCTGCAATCTTTATCTTCCGTTAGGCGTCTCTGACATCGGATTTTAGGGTTCCAGCAATCCGTCAAAATTCCGCCCCGGAGGCGATCGGCGTGCTCCCCTCTCCTCCAGCCTCTGATCTCCCGGAGAAGCGGAGATGAGGCGGTGCACCCCCGGCATCTGTGGACCAGGGTCCGCACGCTGAGCCTGCTGATGGTGCGGTTCCTCAAGCGGGGGCACGGCGCCGGGAAGCCCTACGATGAGGAGCGCGACGCCGCGGTGCTCCGGGTGGAAAGTCCGATACTGGAGGACGTGGGCGGGGATGTCCCGGCTTACGACGACTACGACGACGACGACTACGGCGTCCTCTGCCACGGCCAGGGGGAGCCCGTCGGCGTCCTTTCATCCGGCGTCAGCGCCAGAGATGAAAGGCCTTCTGGTAAGCCTCAAAGCTCCGATCAAGCTGAATCGCCGACGATCAGATATCACCGTCTGTTTTTCCATGCCTTCTTTTCCTCAGAGATCGAGCTGTTGAAGGACAGATACGCAAAGCTGCTGCTCGGTGAGGACATGTCAGGTTGCGGCAAAGGTGTTCCGTCGTCTCTTGCTCTGTCCAACGCCATCACCAACCTCGCCGGTGCTCTCCTGTTCCCTCGACCATGATTTATGCACTTGTTCCTTTGCTTTGTTCTTTGACGCAAACAAAAGAAGTAACATTTTCTGTTATGCTTCTGGATCAAACAGCATCGATTTTCGGCGAACACTCGCGACTGGAGCCGATGTCTGCTGAAAGGAAGGCGAGGTGGAGGAGGGAGATCGACTGGCTTCTATCTGTTACCGATCACATTGTCGAGTTTGTTCCTTCCAGACAGACATCCAAGGATGGAGCTACCATAGAGGTCACATAAAACGAAGACTATAGAGAATTCATCGATCGTTCGTGCAAGTTTGGCTCACTTGTTCTTCTCCTCCAACTGCAGATTATGATGACTCAACAACGCAGAGATCTTCAGATGAACATCCCCGCGCTTCGCAAGCTGGATGCAATGCTCATTGTAATAAGAATTCTCCTACAATCTTTGGTAGAACGGATTGTTCTAAGCTTACAATTCTAAGTTCTTCATCCATGTCCTCGGCCTCTCAGGACTCCCTCGACGACTTCGAGGGCCAGAACATGTTTTCGTATGTTTCGAGAGATGCTGATGAATCGGAGAAGGGAAGTGCACAGAGGGACGGCGACAAATGGTGGCTTCCTACGGTGAAAGTCCCTCCCGGTGGACTCTCAGAGTCGTCCAGGAGATGGATTAAGATCAGGAAGGATTCAGCTACGCAGGTACACAAGGCAGCCATGGCCATCAATGCTCAAGTTCTCATGGAAATGGAGGTGCCTGAAGCCTATGTCGAATCTCTTCCTAGGGTAACACTGCTAAACTTAATCTCGATTCGAAATGAGTTCTGAAACAATTCGAGTTGGTATCTGACTGTTCATAGAATGGGAGGGAAAGCCTAGGAGATGCGATCTACAAAAGCATCACAGATGATGTCTTCGTCCCTGAAGAATTCCTGGAAACGATGGACTTGTCGACGGAGCACAAGATCCTCGACCTGAAAAACCGAATCGAGGCCTCGGTCGTGATATGGAAGAGGAAAATGCATGACAAAGAAGGCAAGCCCTCGTGGGCTTCAGCAGTCAGTCTGGAGAAGAGGGAGAAGTTCGAAGAGAGAGCGGAGATCATCTTGATTCTCATCAAGCAAAGGTTTCCCGGCATCCCTCAATCGGCACTCGACATAAGCAAGATCCAATACAACAAAGTAAATCTCGATCTCAATCTTCTTTGAAATTAATGTTCGTTCTAATCGAGCTCTTCTCTTCAGGATGTAGGACTGTCGATCCAAGAGAGCTACTCGAGGATCTTGGAAAGCTTGGCCTTCATGCTGATTTCAAGAATCGATGATGTTCTTTACGCGGATTCTCTCGTTAAGGGGGGACGATCCACAACCGACCGGAATTGTGAGACCGGATGTGTGAAGATGCCCCCCGAAGTGAAGGCCGGCAAGAAGTTTTCTTACACGGAGCGTGTAGGAGTCGCAAGAAGTCCTACCGCTCGCCATTGAAGGGCTACAAGAACCTCTCAATTGTGTTCATGGTAGATAGTTGTTCATAGGCACACGAGCCTTTGTAGATCTTACAATTCAATTTATTCTTCCAAATTTATGGAGCTGTTGGAATGACGAATTTTATTTTTATTGTTGAAATATTTTGATTTTAATTCTAGTTCATCATTCCTTGTTTCTCTATATGAATCGAAGACGTGATGTCATGCCATAGATGTGACTGAAGTTCCATCATTATTATGAATGTATCAGAAGACATGGTATAGTCAGCGCATATGTCTCATCACTGACTTGTATTAAAAGAGGGTCATGTTACCATGCATGTCTGTCAGAGCATTGCATGATGAGTTGCGAAGGTGGCAGGAGGGTATTCACAATCGTACAATGGGGGAGTAGTCTTTGGGAAAGAAAGAGAAGAGCTCGCCTTGGACCAGGGCAGAACGGTGAAGCTGGCGTGCCTTACGTCCGAATGGGTTGAGTCGGCTCGGGGCTGAGGCGCCAGGGGTCCGGCTCGATCCAGGCTCTGTGATGCTCTGAGCCTGACTTGAGAATCCGGCTCGGCTCGGAGACGAAGTAAGGCCGAATTGACGGGGAGAGACCTATTTCTTTGCTGAGTCGGCTTGGTCCC
This sequence comes from Curcuma caesia, assembly GCA_037834155.1. Taxonomy (NCBI): domain Eukaryota; kingdom Viridiplantae; phylum Streptophyta; class Magnoliopsida; order Zingiberales; family Zingiberaceae; genus Curcuma; species Curcuma caesia. The sequence goes on from JBBMKF010000059.1 coordinate 4,572,429, forward strand.
CTCCTCGATCTGAAGGATTCGGTTTGGGGATTCGGTAAGGAGTCATTCGAGAATGTGAGACTTGATCCGGCACTGGTGCCGCTACAGAGTACTCCCTTCAGGTCCTTCCCGATCCCTCTGATGCGGCATGCAAAACTCAACTCTTGGCCGAGGTGCCAACAGATTAGGCCCAATCTAGACTTC
>JBBMKF010000059.1:4576329-4586797 GCA_037834155.1 Curcuma caesia
CTAGCTATTCAACCGATCCTAACAGATGTATCATATTCGGTTATTAATCTCTCAGATGCACAAAGCTCATGGTTTGCTCCACATGTAATTCTTCATGCTTCACCGACATATTGTGCCTCCATTGACATTCATCAATATTGCACTTAGCGCTCTCCATCTTATGGTCCCTTAGATGTCTCATTCCATCCTTCTTTGAACTCTATTAGACCCCAAGCCACCAAATAGGCACCTTGATAGCGCCAAGTCATGCACTTCCATCTTGCGATCCTTCAATTATCTCATTCAACTTTCTTTAATCTCTAACCTCGAAGTCACTAGGCATGCCACCTTGGCTAGCTATGCCTAGTTGTCATCATATCACACTCAATGTGGTTGAGTCACAAATTCTCTAAGCTCTATATTTGTCTTGCAAGTTGTTACGTACTCAAACACATCAAATTAATATGCAACGTCTTGTAGGACCGAAATAGGCGATAGAGGGGGTGAATATCACGAGTAAAAATAATTTTTTCTTTTAAAAAATAAAAACAAAAACAAAGACACATCAGAAAAGGAAATCACAAAGACACGGACAATTACTTGGTTCACAGTCCAACGACTGCTACTCTAAAACTCACGATCCCTTGGACTATTTCTGATTGGGCAATACACTAAAATTCTTCTCTCCAAAACTTTCAGAGAAAAAGAGAAGAGGTACAAAAGATGAAGAAGAGAGTAACAGACTACTATATCCTTTAATATAATGTAAGTGAGTAAAGTATACCAACAACAAAGGATAGAGCTTTGTCGTGGTTGTCGGAGAGCCTCTTGGCATAGTAGCAACAACACTTGCATGAACTAAACAACAGTGAAGGATGAGTCGATGAGAGAGTTGATTGCTGAGTCTCGGATTCCAAGGCTTCTTTTATAGGCTTCGTCCGATCAACTGAATCTCATTTAGTCAATTGAACCCTTCAAGCGATTGAACCTTTATCTTTTCTTGTGTACTCTGATTCGATTCGATCAATTTCATGAAATTCGTTGTCCGATCGATTGTTCCGCTTGATCAGTTGACTGATCTTCAAAATTTCCTTCTTTACTAGATCTGATCTCATCCGATCTATACCTTCCAAAATTATTTGGTCGATTGAACCTCTATTTCCATTTGAACTTGATTGCAATCTGATTTGTGCTTATTTGATTGGATTGGTCGATAGAACCCTTTTGTTCGGTCGACTAAATCCTTTGATGTTAAACAACTTTATTTTTCTTGTAAAATAAAATTAGCACAATATTTACATATAAACCTACAAAATAAAGTTAGAAACAGTTTATACATGCATGATTTATTTTAACAATTTTGACTATCTAATCTTGATTTAGAAATCTCTGTTGGTTTCTTTAGTCAGATCAATGCCTATGGTTGTCTCAACCAAGAAACATCCTCATTATCTTCTAATATGATAGAAGTAGTAATACAAAATTTTGATCAAAAATATTATTTCGATCACACTTGCTTGGAGTTCGCTCATCTAAGACTTCTCATTACCTAATGTTCACTCTCTTAGAAATTTCACTTATAAAAAAAAATGATAAATCTCAGTCAGTCTCATGGACTCAATCCTTGGGGGTGGCCGGCCCGGTCCCACGGAAGTTTCCCACCGACCACCAGGATAAATCGGGAAGCGCATACAGCGGCCAATCCAGATGTCCAGCCTCCTTTGATTGCGTTCCCCATTTGGAAGAAAATTCTTGCAAATATGCCGTAGATGGGGATCGAACTGCAGGTCCCTGGATCACAATCCAGATGTCCTACCGTTGCACCATTGCACCAGGGACAATTTTCACTTATTAAGCATCTAGTCACTCTTGACCTACTTAGATTTTTCTCTAATTAGACATCTGATCATCCTTGATTTAACTCCATTAAATATATTATTAAATAAATATTAAAATCCTAAAGGTCAATTGCACTAACACGTCTAACTTAAATCTTTTGCACACATATATTAAAACACAACCACTTCCAATACCATTTGCTCCACCCTTAACCACTTAAGATATGATTTACTGAAAGGTGACGGGTGAGGCGGATGGGCAAAAAGAGCTCATTAATCAGTGTGAAAATTTGAGTTCCCCTTGCTTTGATAATAAGTTGTATATTTTCTTTTAAAATGCTTATATTTCGCATTGCCCGATTGATAATTTTTATAAGCATGATTTTAGGATGCATTCAACACCAACACTAGAAAATTATATATAAATACGGATTCCACCTAAATCTTCCAGCATATTAAAATTAATCAAAACAACAGTATATGTGTTTGTTGAACTGCAATGCATGAATATTAATTATATACCTATATATCCTAAATTGTATATCCTTAGATTCTATAGTATTAAATTCTATAAAACATAATCTAATTAAAATTCTAAATAGTTAGATATTACAATTCTAAATTGTCTATATATATGGCTTAGAACTCAAAGACGATAGTACATGACTATATATTAATAATTAATTATAATTTCTAAATCACGTTCAATAAAAGCTATGAGAAATTTGTCTGTTAAATCTTTAGGATCATTCTTGATGTCATATCATCCCTCTTATAATACCACATGTAATCGAGTGCTCCATGAACCTTACGTTCCAAATATCTGTACACAGGTAGGGTCGGCACCACAACCCACCATGAAATTGATCTGCATTTGCATGTGAGTTTGTTGATATGTCGTCGTCAATTAAACATATAACATGTGTTTGCGGACCATGCATATGCAATTAGTCCATTAAGCCAGACACATAAGTCTCTTTCAAAATTATAGTCACCACAGTCCAGATTGAGTCATCATCTCAATCACTGTCTTTTTTTATTCTATTTAATTAGTACAAAAGAAAATGATCCGAGCGTCGGCAACCATTAATAAAACCCTTTTACGTGAAAAGGTGGCAACCACTAATTTTGGTGGTGAACAACCTAACTCTACAAATTAGTATAAGTTCAAAAAATGTAGATGAATTTTGGCATAACACTAGCTTCACCCGTGATTTGAACTCACGTACGTTCAAAATGAAATTCAAATCATCATTTTATTTTATGGGAATATCATCTTTAATTTGCTTCCTACCACCACCTTACCCCAAGCTGTCTAACCCATGCATTATTGTACCAACGTAACTGTAACATGGTTTAAGCTTGTTTAGTTCCTATAAAATGCGTCCATGTGCTCGTATCTGATTTCAGAACGAAACGAATAGCGAGTGATTAAGTGGGTTGCAGCCATGTCTCCTTTGCAAAGCAACTCTTCCATTTCCTTCCTTGCTTCATTTGTAGTCGTAGCTCTGACTGCCACTGCTTGTGCAGCAGTCAGAAATGATCCCTATGGCTCATCCAAAGCCCTCCACTTCATCCGCACTTCCTGCACTGCCACCGACTACCCCAACCTCTGCTTCAGCTCGCTGTCAGGCTACGCCGGCACGATCCGGACGGACCCCATCCAGCTTGCACAGGCCGCTCTGTCGGTGAGCCTGACCGGCGCGCGTGCCACTGCCACCTCCATCGCCAAAACGCTCAAGAGCGGCGGTGTGGGGTCGAGGGAAGCCGGGGCCATTAGCGACTGCGTGGACAACATCGGAGACTCGGTGGAGGAGCTCCGGAAGACCATCAAGGAAATGGGAGGGCTGAGGAAGAGCAAGAACTTTAAGCTTTGCATCAGTGATATGCAGACGTGGGTGAGCTCGGCGTTGACCGACGAGAACACCTGCATGGAGGAGTTTCCGAGCAGTAGCATGGCGCTGGCGGCGCGCAATAGCGTTAGGGACGAGATTGTGAAGGCGGCGCAGCTCACCAGCAATGCCTTGTCCCTCATCAATGGTCTTTCTGGTGTTTAGCTAATTAAGTTGGAAATTAATTAGTTATTCTAGTTAAAGAAATATTTTAACTGCATGTAAGTTGATATATAAAGCTAAATGTATGTTGGACTCATCTGCGGTTGCTACTGGTTGCTTCGACAGCGAAGTAAGTTCCAAGTACTCACTGTGTTTGTGTCTCAAAGTACTTAATTTGTGTTGAAATATCTATGTACATGGATGAATAGTGTTCATTTAATATTTAATCATGAAAAAAATCTCTCTTTAAAAGTCTCTTTATATGCTTCTCTTGAAGAGTAAATAAATATGTTCTTGTACTTGATATTTCATAATCAATCCAGAGATTAAGAAAGAAGTATTATTGAGTTCTTCATTCTCTTACTCTCTATAAAGATCATCATCTTCTTTTTCTCCAACAAAGTGGTATTAGAGTGAGGTTGGTTGGAGTGCTCAAGTGATGGCCAACTATCGAGCATCTTCTTTTCAATTTCCTCATCTCACAAAAGAGAATTATAAGACATGGTATCTAAGGATGAAAGTCTTGCTTGGTTCTCAAGATGTATAGGAAATCATAGAGAAAGACTATAAGAAGCCTCAAAATAAGGATAACTTATTTAAAATAGAGAAGGAATCTTTGTCAAAGGCAAAGAAGAAGGATCAACTTGACAAGCTCTCACCGTCATCCATTAATGTTTGGATGATTCTATGTTTGAGAAAGTGGTTGATGCTACTACACTACAACAAAAATGACTTTCCGCAGCGCGTCATCTGCAGCGTACATCATAGGCGCGCCGTTAATAGTTGCTTTGACGGCGCGCCCAATAAAATGCGATGTGGATAATATCATATTTTTATCAACTGCAGCGCGCAACAATAATACGCTGTTAAAAATACTTTTAACAGCACACATTGTGCGCCGTTAAAAATAATTTTGACAGCGCATATTGTGCGCCGTTAAAAGTATTTTTGACAGTGCACATTGTGCGCTGTTAAAAATTTATATTGGCAGCGCACAATATCCGCTGTTAAAAATTTATAAATTATAATTATATTAATTTTATTTTCTTTAAACAAAAACGCTGTAACGCCGATCCCCGATCCCTATCCCGCTTAGGTTTCCTCTCGCGCGCTGCTTTTCCCTAATCCCGCTTAGGTTTCCTCTCGCGCTCGCGTTTTCCCCGATCCCGCCTAGCTAGGTTAGCTAGGTTTCATCTCGCGCACGACTTTTCCCCGATCCCGTTCGGAAACCAATAACCTAAACCCGCTCGGAATTCTGTCGATTGCGACTGCCCTACTCGTGATCCCTGCCGCACCTCCTCTTCCTTCCCCGCGATCCCCTCCTCTGCCCGCCGCCGCCGCCGCGCCGTTTGTCGTCGTGCCAGCAACCCTCTGCCCAACCGTTGCCTTCCCCTCTCCCTCCCCGTGTGCTCTCACGATCTCCTGTTGTCCTGCCGCCGCGCCTCGCCTGCTGCCGCCTTCTGTCCAACGCTGCCTTTCTTGCCCCTGCTGTTCCAACGCTGCTTTTCCTGCCCAACGCCGCCTTCTGCCCGACACCACGATGTTCTAATTGGCTCGATGTTAGGCATTTATGCTATAAGAGTTTTCTTTTCTAGATACCTCGTCGCTCATTGTATCGCTTTGCTGTTTTCCAGTGGGAACTTTACTTGCTTCTGCCAATTTCGGCTCTCTGATGCTTTGTTGTCGCCTATACGAGAACCAATCTTTCAAAAAGAACATTTTTGTGCCAATTTCGGATCTGTTTCATGATAGAAGTCGAGTTGAAGGTAAAGAATGCTCAGAATCAGATATCACATAGGAAAAACTGCAGCCACTTGATCACAATGTGGTTAATGATACTACGTGTGGAAGTGAGCTCTCTGCTTTTTAATTATGCTCTATTTATTTTGTTATCTGAACCTATTTTATGATTTCACCGCCAATTTTTCTTAACAAAATGTGTTGGTTGATTTTGATGATGCAAATTAGAAGTTTAAGTAATAACTAGGATCTATTTCTTATTTTTGGATTCTGTGAAACACACTTTGGTAAAAGTTAGACATGCTTTTAGGAGACTGACCATTTATTGGAACTGTGAAAGAGATCCCAACCACCTTGTTCCATTCATTCCTGTTCTTGATGAGGTTTTTAGGAAACTATTGTGCTAGACTAGTCTGATGTCTGCCTATTGAGAACAACTAGGCTAACCTAATAACTTTTGTCTACTTAAATGGATAGACTTCTCCACATAAGATTATTAATCATTTATTACAATCAGGAATTTGCCCCCTTGGTCTTATGATCCAAATCTTCATTTGTTAGTTTGTCTAGCATCTGTTTGATTTCAGAATTTTTAGTACGATGCTTTAATAAACTAACCTCTCCTTCTTATGTTTGACAGTTATATCTCTGGATATGAGAACCGTTTTCAGAATTTTATCAGAAATTTGCGTGAAATTGGAGATGAGGTGAATACTTCTAGTCCAAATCTATCCTGAAATTATTTATTTTACTGGTATATTGATGGGTTGTATGAGTATTTATTTCAAAACATAGTGGTCAAATGGTAAAAAATTGAGCTTATTCTAGTCTTTCAACCCAAGGAAAAATGAATATGTTCAATGATCAAATCCAATGAAATCCTTCATCATGTTTGTTACAGGTAATTGTTGTAACAAATCATCAAGGTGTGCCTCAAGAGTTTCACGGTGCAAAAATTACTAGTCTATATAATCAATCAGGTCTGAAATACTAGTCTATAACCTATTCCAATCCACCTGCTACTTAAGTTGTAATCTCATTGATATACAATATAAATTATCTAGTATACTAATCCAAACATGATGTGTACCACAGATAATACCTGGTTACATTAGACTAGTTTATCAATTTGTATTGTTACGTTTGAATTATATTTTTGGGTTACTATTGCTTTTGAGATTATTTCTTAGACTTAGTGTTATATCGTTCTAATTTGATATTTCTATCATATGATTTGCTACTTTATTATGTATTAGTTCTTAATTGAGTGTTCTTGTGAGTTACCAAAAATCTATGGTACCAAACAGAATTAGCCAAGTACAGTGTAGGAAGTCATCTCCTCTAATTGATCTTTTAATTAGCAGATCTTCAAACTGAAGAATTTCCTATTATCTGAAGTTAATTGAGAAAATCCAGACACTATTGCGTAATATTAGTTACTCTGCAGTAAGAATTGACTTCAGGTTTATTTATATGAAACATATTAAAATACATACATTTGAAATCTTAGAGATAAAGAATATATCTCATAGAAAAGTTCTCTGTTATTTCATTCTTTTGCTTCATTCTCACGGTTTCTAATTTATTTGCCAGCTTTTCGTGCCCATTGTACAACAATGTTCCTCTTTCACTGGCACTTAGCCCAAGAATAATTTCAGAAGTTGCAAAGTTCAAGCCAGATATTATCCATGCATCTTCACCAGGAATCATGGTTAATTTTACCTTCGAAAATCTATGTTTGAAGGCTTCGATACCTTTGCATATATTCTATTAAAACCTTGTGGTATTTCAGGTATTTGGTGCTTTGACAATTGCCAAGATGCTCTGTGTCCCTATAATAATGTCGTACCATACTCATATTCCAAAGTAAGTGACAATATGAAGTACATTCAATGAAAATAATGTGAATAACAAGTCCAACACTTTAATCAAAACTTACATGATAATAATTATCACTTCTTTTTCAGTGCTTGTGAACTTTCATATCTTTCCTTAATTTTAGCCTGTTTCTAATGAAGTATATCTACAATTATACATTCTAGGCTCAAATACATACCGAGGTATACATGGGGCTGGTTCGTGGAGCCAATGTGGATGGTAATAAGTAAGTTCTCTGTCTCCTTTTCTCCTCATCTCCTTATCCATAGTCCCATATCATCCCACTTACTGCCACTCTCTCTTCTAAAGGGTTCCTTCATAGAGCAGCTGATCTTACTTTAGTACCTTCAGCTGCCATTAGCAAAGATCTCATTGCTGCTAATGCAACAGAAGGTTTGTTTGAACTTCTCGGTTTTCAAGCTTCTCAAGTTTTGTTATCCTCCATCACTTTCCTATTGCTTTCTTTTCCTATAGCTCAAAAGATACGCCTTTGGAATAAGGGTATCGACTCCAAAAGCTTCCATCCTCGTTATCGCAGCCAAGAAATGCGTGCAAGGCTCAGGTATCTACTACCTCAAGCAGATCGCATGCAGCAAAAATGCACATGACAATTTAGATACTTGTTATAAACTCTGTTTTCTCCTTTGTCAGTAATGGTGAACCAGAGAAACCATTGTTAATCCATGTTGGACGCATAGGAAAAGAAAAGAACTTGGATTTTCTCAAAAGGTAGAATCTTTGCTTTCACCTTCTCTGATTGAAACCAATCATGCTTGGCCGCCCTCATTTGATCTTCGTTTGGTTAGGGTTATGGACAGGCTCTCCGGAGTAAGAATTGCTATTATAGGGGATGGACCATACAGGTAGAATACTACTTTCCCATTCTATTTTTAGCAACGAATTCCCCTCGCGTATGACACGGCCTTCTGCTGTGTAAACAGGTCTGAATTAGAGGAGATGTTCGCCGGCGTGCCTGCTGTGTTCACCGGCATGCTCCAAGGGGAGGAGCTCTCTCAGGCGTACGCGAGCGGCGATGTGTTCGTGATGCCGTCGGAGTCTGAGACCCTCGGCCAAGTCGTGCTCGAGGCAATGTCCTCCGGCACGCCGGTCGTCGCGGCCCGTGCCGGAGGGATCCCCGACATCATACCGGAGGAGCACGAAGGGAAAACCAGCTTCCTCTTCTCCCCGGGCGACGTGGACGATTGCCTGAGCAAGGTCCAGCGACTGCTCTCCTGCGACGAGCTCAGAGAAGCCATGGCGACGGCCGCCAGGGAGGAGATGCAGAAGCATGATTGGGGGGCGGCTACGCGAGTGATTCGCAACGAGAATTACAACGCCGCGATCTGGTTCTGGAGGAAGAACGAGTCGCATAGCATCGGGCCATTGCAGGCATTTGCGAGATGGATCTTTGGGTCACCTCAAAACAACCATAGCTCTGAATCATTGAATTATTAGGGTTTTAGGGTTCTTGATGATTGCCACTTTCGTAGATTTCACAAGATTCGTTTGTACAGAGACAGTGATTTGGTTTGATTCTTGCTTGAAGTATGATCGTCAGATTATCTAAGGTCGACACGTCGGTATTTACCATGCAGGTGCAAATCACCACGTAGATCTCTCACCTCCTGCCTGCTCGCCACGCGTCTTCAAATCTAACTTAAAATTATATTTGATCCCTTCCGACTTTGAATAAATGTCTTGGGCATCGGATCGGCAAGCAAGAAATGGAGGGTGCGCCGGCGAGGAAGGAGGTGGCGGCGGCCGAAAAGAAGGCGGCTCCGCCGCAGGAGGAGGCGCCGGAGCTGCCGACGGAGAGCAGCCCGTACGTGACGTACAAGGACTTGGAGGACTACAAGATGAAGGGCTACGGCGCCGCCGGCCACCGGCAGCCCGTCGACAAGCCAGGCGGCGGAGGGGGCACCGACGCCCCCACGCTCGCCGGGAAAGATCTCTCCCCTGCCGCCGACGACCGCTAAGGAACTGCGAATCTTGCGCGTGCAATTTGTTAACTGAAGTTTGTGGTTAAAAGTAAACTCGTCGAAGGAAATAAAGGAAGAGTCAACGTCAATTTTAGGTAAATAATGGTGGTCCCCTCCACTTATGACTTCAACTTCGACCCCGAGGCGCCGCGCTGTCGAATCTATCTCTCCCCCTCTCAATGTCTAAACGGATAAGGTCGCCGCGTCATGTCAACATTCGGGATCGTGTCAAACGTGCTAAATTCTAAGGGCAAAGTGCAAAATCCCCTAATTTTTCACTTTGATCCTCAAACCAAGTTTCTAGTTTTTTTAGTTTACACAATTCAATAAATTATAACTTACTCCCTTTTCTTCTGGGAATTTGTATCACATCGATAAATATTGTAAAAATAATTTTATAAAGTCGAGACTAATTAAACTTTTTTATAAAATCAAATTATATATTTTTAAAAAATAAACTAGTTTTCACATAATTAATTTTAGATAAAATTTCAGGTTAACAGGATTAAGAAGTATAAAACGTTTCCAGGATAAAAGTATAATTTACTAACTTTTTGTGAGTAAAATGTAAAGCATAGAATAAAAAATTCAAGGGTCTAGGTGAATTTTGTTCCTTTTTCCCAAATTTGTGTATAAATCGCCCACTGATGTGTCGACTGATCGAACTGGAAGAAGAAATGAAGCACAATCTAGCGGTTCTCGTCATGCTCCTCGCTGCGGCGGCGGCCGCAGCCGCGTCCACGGCCTCCGCCTCCGCCTCCGCCACCGCCGCCGCCGCTGTCTCCCTCTCGGAGCCCAAAGGTCAGCATCCAACTTCCCAATTTAGTAATAACTATCATTCCCTATTTAGGCTTCAATTTGATCAGGGCATGAAACAGGGGCGGCAGAGGAGGCGGCGGCGGAGAAGGCCATCAGAGTCCGGCGGACGTGGCCGTGCTGCGACCGCTGCGGCGGGTGCGCCACCGGTTCCGACGCGCCGGAGTGTCAGTGCCACGACCTG
>JBBMKF010000059.1:4617423-4637332 GCA_037834155.1 Curcuma caesia
ATATCGCGATGAAAGCTATAGTTTTGTATAAATTAATGAAATTTGGCATTTTTTCTTCTAAATGTTAAATTTTAAAGGAATTTTTAAAATTACCCAATAAAAGAGTAAGTTTTAAATGAACTCAAAATCTATATTCATTCGTACACATAATAAAATTAATTAAATGGATAAATTTAAATAATTCATTAAATTAAATGAATAAATTTAAATACATATATATATAGTTTGACAACGTCTATAAATAATATTCCTAAATCATTTTTATCAATAAAAATTTGATCAACGTGCACTAAATAAGTAATATTTTTTTAAAAATATATAAATATATTTTATATTATCAAATTTAATAACCAACTAAATAAATTTAAAATATAAAAATTTTAAATAATTAAATAAATTTAAATTATCATTTTAATAATATCAAATAAATTAAGATCAAATCAAATTTTAATTCATAAAAGAAATTAAGTTAAATTTAAATAATTATTTCAATGATTTAATTTATTTTAGATTTATTTTATTGAATAAGTTAAGCTAAAGCTTATCTTATAACTGTCACTTTTCATTGCAGTTTAAGCCGTTGATTTCGTATCAACGGTCAGATTAATTGGTACATTTTTACAATATCTGCATCCGGCAGAATAGCAAATGGTGTGCCAACGTATATAATGCCTCTCTTCTTAGTTCTTCCGGCCGAAAGCGAAACCCGAACCCTAATCTCCTCCGAACCGAAGCGGCGGCGGCGCCCGGAGTATCGTCCGCCGCGAAGATGCAGATATTCGTCAAGACCCTCACGGGGAAGACGATCACCCTCGAGGTGGAGTCGTCGGACACCATCGACAACGTCAAGGCAAAGATTCAGGACAAGGAAGGCATTCCGCCCGACCAGCAGCGCCTAATCTTCGCCGGGAAGCAGCTCGAGGACGGCCGCACTCTCGCCGACTACAACATTCAGAAGGAGTCCACTCTCCACCTCGTCCTCCGCCTCCGCGGCGGAGCCAAGAAGCGCAAGAAGAAGACCTACACGAAGCCGAAGAAGATTAAGCACAAGAGGAAGAAGGTCAAGCTCGCCGTGCTCCAGTTCTACAAGGTCGACGACTCCACCGGCAAGGTCACCAGGCTGCGCAAGGAGTGCCCCAACGCCGAGTGTGGCGCTGGCACCTTCATGGCCAACCATTTTGACCGCCACTACTGCGGCAAGTGCGGCCTCACCTACGTTTACCAGAAGGCGCAAGGTGAGTGAAAAAGTACCGTTTCCACTAGTTGACGAAAATTCTTTCTATCAAACCCCCAAAAATCCATCTTTTTTACTTGTCTCTGTTCTTCATGTTTAGTTGATTTCTCTGTTAGACAGATAATCTGGACAACCTCGTTTTGAGGCATCATTATCTTCTCTGTGTATTTCATCCTTCCTGCTCGTGCATTTGATCAATACTGTTAACGATTTTACTTGTTTCTGTTCATGTTCAATTGAATTTCTGTTGACAAACGATCAAGACACCATTGTTTTCTTTCTGAATCTAATGTTGGATGGATGATTAACTGGCTGCTTTGCATCTCAAAGATTGCATCCTTTTGCTTGTGCAATTGGTCAATAATATTATAGTTTGTATGTGTTCTTGTGATTTTTAGGCTATGCATTTGATGACTCGATGTTCTTCATGCAAAAGTTGATAGCTGTTTTTGGACCAAGTGTTATTCACTAATTTGTTGAGTTAATCCAAGGATGTGTTTTTTGCTCATACATTCAACCAATTTTACACACTAGTTGCTTTATGATGAGTGCTTTAACTCAATTCCCTTAGTTCTGTATTCAATAACTGTGGAGCCGATTGTGTGGGACGTTTGAGATGATGGATTCAATTTTTTGCCGAAGATATTCAATAATTGTCAATAGATCAATCCTAAATATCGACTTTCCTTCCTCAAAACACAAGCTCAAACAAATATATTAGCAAAATCAGGACTTTTATTCCTCAAAACACAAGCTCAAACAAATATATTTAGCAAAAACCAATTTTGTTTTTCATGATTAAAAACAAAAAAAAAATTTAATCTGTATTAAGCATCAGGACTTTTATGATTTTAATGATTATTTGATATTAAAAATAATTTTTTGGTGTTTTAAATCAATTTTCAAAATCAAACTTTTTATCCTAAAACTTTTTCTGTTCGAGTCGAATTTTCGTTGAAAACATCAAAATGTATTTACTTGGGATTTCGACTAAATACCTAATTGGCGGAAAGGTGAGAGAGATCTCTAGCTCAGGCGATGGCATCGGCGGCGCGACGATGCTTCCTCCTCGCGCAAGATCGGAGTTCTTAACCACGTGAGAACGTAGGGGTGGAGTCCCATTTCGATTTCTAAGGCATCGCCACTGCGCGCTAGGTTTAAAGCCCCTCAGCTCGTACAGAAAAAAATTCGATTTGTTTTTTCAGATTGACAAAAGTTTGAATCTCTTAGATGGATACTTTTTGCGATCTTATTCTTGATTGGTTTGCAGCAGAGTATATTCCGGAGGCAGACATTTACAAAATCGAAGAAATCCTAAGGTGACTGCTTCTGTGATTTTGTTTTCGTCAAAAGAACGATCTTTCTGTTTCTGAAGAGACATGGGATTTAGTTCCATTAACTTCCTGTTTGCTCTCTATTTCGATTCCTGTGATCGTTAATTTGGGGATTAGGGTTTATTGATATTGAATTATTGACCATCTAGTTCGATATCATTGTTCTTGAAATAGGTCACCTGGATTAGTGGATATCTGATGGAGTGAAATGTAAACACAATCAGTATTAGAGAAGAGAGAGTATGTTGCTTCCTTTTGTTTCATTGCTCTATGTGAGAAGATTCTTCGACTTAGTCAGTGATTGATTTCTCAAAAAAAATCTACAAAGTTTTTTCAACACGAAATAAAGTTAACTTTAACTAAAGGAAGTCATTTGTACCATTAGATTTCACTGGTAACCATGGGTTTTCATTTTTCATGCTATAAGTCTCTTTACCAGCAAGTGAATTATTTTTCATGAAATTGCAAATGAAGTTGTGATCAGTAAGTGCGACCAAGTTGCCTTTTGCAGTGATACCAGTTTCAGATGTAATAAGAGTTTGTACAGGAATAACATGAGAGATTCAATCTTCTTAACAGTAAAGATTAAAATGACTACATATTCTATTTGATGTTGCATATCATTTTTTCCTTCCTCATTTCTTTTGAGTTTTCGTATATCTTGTCAGCTAGAATGGCCAATTTCAAGATTCATGTTGTCTTTATTTTTATTCTGAGTTCAGCATAAATACTATTCTGAGTTGTCTATTATTCTTTTAGTAATTTCTTACTAAACAAGATCAGCGGAGAGAATGTGCAGCGGACGAGCTGATATGATTTCATCCTCTGCATCAACTTATCAAAGGGGGAAAAAGGTGAGAATATCATTCCCCATTTTGATCTTCTTTTTGCTGTTTCATGTAAAATCTTCATCTATCTTGCAAAGAGTTGATCATGTCATACATATTCAAACGAAGCTATTTGATGAAATCACCTATTCGCATGCTTTACTCGAGTAAGCAACATAACCGGTCATTGAGGGCATAACATTTTATAGCTGTTTATGCTTGTTCAATTTTCTCGCATAATCGATTTCAGATGGTGATGCTAGTTGTTCCATTTACCTTTTCTTTTTCAAATCTTTTTCATCTCCTCTATTTCTTTTTCGAAGATTGACTGTGCGGTTAGGTTCTCATTTATCAGGGCTGGTTAACGAAGATCTACAAAGCTTCCGCGGCTTCATGGTTAATGTCACTAGTCTCTCTGGTTACATATAAACTTTTGACTGAAGTTAGAACAGTTAAAACAAATGCTGCCCTCATATCGTTCTGTGCCTCTCTGTTTTCGTTGCGATGATCATTTGATGTGTCGCGAAGAATGCCTCGTACAAGTTCGGTGCTAGTTCCATTCCATACCACAAGGTGTTCTTTGGTGATGATTAACTTGAATTGCAGCTTCTACTGGTGAGAACTAAACAGGAGGAGAGGATTAACTGGAAGTTCACTACTGTAATGAAACAACTTGAGACCCCTCAGGGCTCTGTTTACTTGGCAGGAGAAGAGAGGAGAGGTGGGGATATTATTAAGTAAACATTAAATTGAAAATAAAGGGCATTTGACATTGGATTTACCTCAGCTTCTTAACTTGCATTAATTTTTTTAAATTTTTTTCTAATATTATCGTAATACTTTTAATTATAATTGCTCTAATCTTAGTTAAATTATTTTATTATTGATTATAACTCGATTAAATTTATTTCAATGCTGGTTTAAAAAAATATTTAAATGTTAGTTATATATTTTTCAACATCTTTTAAGTTTTTATCTAAATGATTTTTATATTTCAAATATTTGGAAAATAAAAATTATTTTTTGTGGTTTTTGTATTTTCTAAAATCGCGAACCAAACAGCTTTACGGTTCTTTTACGGTAAATTTGGCTGCGTTCGTCGTGGGGAAGGGTAACGTGAGGAAGGCCCGACGCATCTTCTCGCATTCGATTCGATCGCCGAGACTGAGAACGTCGGAAGGGGGATCACCGATCTCACTCTCCGGATGGATTCGATTCAGGTACAAACCCCCTAATAACGCTTCTGTGTCTCTTTTGTCCTCCGATTCAGCTCATCGATTCCCTCCTCCTCCCGAAGTAGCTTTTCCCCGCTCGTTCCATTCGATTCAATCGATCAGATTTACCGAATTCACTTTTTTTGGTTCTATTGATCTTCGATCTCGTACGGACTCTGTGTTGGATACCGAATTAAGCAGGAAAAGTGGGTCTTTGCGGTAGTTGGAGTTGCGCACGTTAGATCTATACTTGATTTCTTATGGGAGTTGACATATATTTGGTTCGTTTCTTTAGTTCTTGATATAATTTGTTTCCTTGCAGCCTCCAGTGGAGAATTATGCCAACCCTAGGACGTGCCTTTTCCATGTTCTCTTCAAGGTATATCTTCGGCATTCTTTGTTTTTTTTTTTTTTGGGAAACACATGCGGATGCCAGTTCTTATCTTTTGCTCGGTCTTTCTCGATAGGGTGCAGCGCTGGCTTTCTACATCCTGTCGGCGCTTTTCGTTGACAGTTTTGTCATCATTTTTGTGGTAACTGTTTTTCTTGCGGCTCTAGATTTCTGGGTCGTCAAGAATGTCAGTGGGAGGATTTTGGTCGGGCTGAGGTGGTGGAATGAGATCAATGAGGAAGGAGAAAGCCTTTGGAAGTTCGAGTGCTTGGATCAGGAGGTTCTTACATTTTCTATCTAGCTTGGGAGTTGTTTGTATGATGAATTGATCTGATGTTTTATACATCCACTTTTATTTGATTTCTGGTTCTTTATATTTTCAGTCTCTGGCACGTATGAACAAGAAGGATTCTTGGCTCTTTTGGTGGACCCTTTATCTCACAGTAAGCATTTAATCCATGCTGATTCTGTGTATGATTTTTAAGCTTCCAAACTTGATCTAGAAAACAATCTATGGCTGCATTATGTACCAGTCACATACACTATGCGATGACAGGATTTTCAGATGACAATATAGTTGATGGAAAATATTTAAGTTTCCATGAGCATTTGCACATAGTTGATCATGTTAGTTTTATGTGCAGTTTAATCCGTTTTTATACAGAACCAAATGGGAAGAGAAGGAGACTCTTAAATTTCGAAAATATACTATTACACTGTGAGTGTAAAGGAATAACCATTTGATGGTCTACAACAAAAATGATAATGACACTCATTTTGAGTTTTTTGTAAGATTAAGTTATGAAAGCTTAAAATGCCAATGCATTAGTTCAGAAAAGGAGAAACTTTAACACAATTATACTTTGTAATCAACTTAATTCAGATAACAAGAGGAGAGTGTTCTAATTGTGAGAATTTGATGCTAATTGTGTTTCCAAAGAAAATTATCAATGTTTAGCGTGTTATTTAAAGACTTTTTCATAAGCATTACATTTTGTCTATTGCTTAATAGTTTGAAACTTAGTTCTTAGTCGATCGCCATAACTGTTGTAGTGGTTTGCTTATTTTAGTTAAATTTAAGTTGGTAAAAGTATCTGAATGTTTTCTTAAATAACTATTTGCATATGCATCCCCATATGTGAATGTGTATTGGACATGCTATATGGGTGGACCTAACCACTGGAAGACCTAGGGGCTGGGATAGCACTGGTCCCTCGAATTCACTTAGCTCAACAAAATAAATGATCACTTTTGATAAAGGAGTGATTTTTCATTACTTATCACAATTACTCCATTCATTGTCATACTTAGAGAATAACTATTGATTAGAAAATGAAATGTCCACCATTCAATCTCCATTCAACTAATCCATTAAAACAAAAGTTTTGAATTATCTGCAAACTGCAATTATGTCATAGTATATGTAAACCAAATATAACCTTGTTAACATATATAGCGCACCCATCTAAAACTAGAAGATTTGACTATATATTATTTCCATACGATATGTAAGCCCAACTTGCATTGAAGGCAAGATATTGGAAAGGCAAGCAGCATTTCATTCATCTGTTGGACCTTTAACAGCCTTTTTGATCAGCTACCTCATTCACAGGTATGAAAAGAGAGTAGTGGCATTTTGCTAAATTTAATCTTGAAGAGATGCATAATTTGCAGCTTTTGAAGGACATGAGATGTAGAAAGTATTCTCTATAAATACAAAGAAATAATATTGAGTATTTTCTCTTGAATTGATTTTCTGATACTCCATTTGTGTATATGTTCATTATTATTTTTTAATCTTTTTGTCTGCTCATGGTATATATGTTCTTTCTACCTCATCTTGCGATCTGGGAAATGATCCTTTGATTTATTGTACCATTTTTACTTATACTGAATATTTTGTTGGCCTTTAGGATCCAGCATTTGTAGAGACACAACATCTGATTAATATTTGAATTAGAAATATCTACACATTGCCATGTTGTATTATCAGTATTCTTATGGTAAATTCTTCGTTATGCAGGCTGTTGCATGGATTTTTCTAGCAATATTCTCACTTCTAAGATTTCAAGCAGATTATCTCCTTGTAGTAGGAGTTTGCTTGACCCTCAGCATCGCAAATATTGTTGGTTTCACTAAATGCCGTAAAGGTGCATATCTTATTTGGTTCTCTTTGGTAACTTATTGTGTTTTCTAGGTTATTCTGTTCAAACAGTAAAAAATTTCCTCCAATGTCACTAAATATCTGTGTTTGTTTCATGATTTGTCGTGATGAATCCTTGCATAGTGTAATCCAGTTCATTGGTTGAACTGATGTGGGTTCTGTGCAGCACAAACTTAATTTACAAAATGAGGGATAGCTTTAAGGTGGATAATCATAGCATGTGAAAAGAGAGAAGATATAAGACCTAGACAATCTCACTTATTCTGAACAAACACACTTATGAGAAAGAAAGGTAGCAATCACACTGACTAGAAACATAAGTATGAAATCATCCAGTAGTTCTCAAGAAAACAAGTCTAGTACAACTCTCTATGTAGGGAATCTGAATTGTTGGCCAGGTTTCTTGGTTTTGAAGCAGACTTAAGGTTAAGAAATCAACAAATATTTGATATTTAAAACCACCAAGTATCAATCCAACTTTAATTATAAAAACCAACTAATCAAACTGATAATAATTGGCCTCTTCTACACCACTAATTCAAACTGCCAAATTAATCCAATGTTTCAAATCAAAGGGAAAGGACTAATTCAAAGTAAATATGATTGGATGCCTTCCAAATAGCATCATTTGACCTTCTAATTGGAATTTCCTGTTCTCTTGTAATGTTTTGTGAATCCTCCATGGCATGTAATTTGCATCATAAACTTCAGAAATAATTTCAAGATTCAAGGATTGAATCTGCTTCAAGATTGGCTCCACGAAATTCAATTAATATATAATCCAGACTTAGTTCTTAATTGACTGTACCAATTACTTTGAAAACCTATAGATTGATTCCATTAGTTTTCCCATGGTAACCCTGGAACAACCAAAGTCTTGTAAGAATAAAGCTCTTTATAGATTCACAGTGGAGTTTTGTAGGAGAAAAAACTATCAACTCCAACCTAATAGATTCTCTGAAGGACATTATTAGGTGAGTCTTGACCCCTCTTGAATCAATTCACTTTACATTAATGGACAGTGGCAAACACAAGAGGAATTCAGACCTATTAACCTAGTAACAGTATTGGGTAGATTATCTCAATGATTCTGGCACATTAGGCTAAGAACTTTTCCTGGAGCACCTTAGGCACCAGGAAATTTTGTTGTTAAACTGGAATTGGCTGGAGTGTCAATTGCATACTGGTATCCTTTTACACCCTAGGCACAAAAATTTTCTGAAGTGGATTTAATCGATGGGAAACCTAGAAATAAGCTTATACATTTGAATGGATTGTGTCAAGGGATCAATCAGACACATTTGGCTGCAATCAGGTGACAACTATTCTTTCATTAGATTTGTTTTACACGTGATATTTAGGACCATTGTAATAGTGGCAAATATTCTGGTGTTGCGCTAAGCAACTGTAATAGTAGTCATAGTAGCATTTCCTTTGCTGACATCGTTGATCTTTAGGCAAGTATGGAAATCTTAATCAGTTTCTTTTTTCAGTTTTATTCAGTTTACAGTTTTATTATCGTGGATCTGATTTTGGAAGATATATATCTATCTGGATGCCTTAGTAATTATGGTGCTACCCACCAACATGCTTATATCTCCCCCTTCAAAGCTGAGAATTCCTAGCGAGTGAAGCCATCATTATTCTATCAAAGTTTCTTATGCCACCCATGATATATTTTTAATTATGATTGATTTATCCCTCTCCTTCACTATTGAACAATCTCAAATTTAATATTCAAACGAGAGCAATTGCTAGAGATGGAATAACAATGAAACACCCTAGTGCTTCCTGCGAGTAAATAGAGCTACTTGAAATGCCATCCTAGCAAAGATAATTTGATATATCGTTCAAACTCCTAAATGTGATACTTCTCACAATTACTTGGTGTTCATAGGTCTTGAATGAAACAGATTGATTTTTGGCTCATCTGCGATAATTTTCTTAGTTGCATATCCCCTTAGATTTTGCATCCCTTAGAATTTTGTGGGCTACATTCAATCTTCTGTTCGCGTACCAGAATTGCATAAAATATATTTACACGTCCAGAATCACAACTATTATTGTACTCTTGAGGGAGCCATTTATGTTGTAAGCTCAGACTTCCTATTCTTGTTCTATGTTCCAGATGCCAAGAAGCAGATTCAACAATTTGCAACTCAGACGATTGCATCCCGCTTCACTTCATCATTACAAACAGCATTTAGTGTTGTCTAAAACAACATAAAGGTAGATACGGACATGTCAGAGTTGCATGTGTTTTTTTTCTCAGGAAGAATTTCATTCTTCCATAGTTTTTCCATTAAGCCGTGTATGATCTGTTTGGACCGTCGTTTCCTCCTCATTTTGTATTTAGATGTGATTCCAAATTGCGATGCTTTACTTTACAAGATCAAAATGTGATTTGTTGTAGTATAAAATGAATTAAATATGATTATTCAAATTTGGCTTAATTTTTTTTATGAGTTTAAATTTAATTTGAGATCGATTCATTTAATTTGATTATTTAAAATTTATATATTTTTAAATTTGATATTATATAATTAATTAATTAACTATTTCATAAGTTTGATAATAATATTTTATAATGAACATGTTTAATAAATTTTATTTATAAATAGTTTAATATCTTTAATAAACTGATAATAAATTTATTTAAAATCGTAAATTTGGTCAACGAGGTGGGCCAGGAGTCGGGTTTTCAGACATGTGCATATACAGTACAGTAATTGCGGGGGTCCACAGCAAAGCACATGTGTACCACGCTCGAAGCTACTCCTAACTTCGGACCACCGGAAACTTTTGTCTCTCTCCAACGACATGTCGGTGTTACAAAGTCTATACCGGAATTATTGTCAACACCGGTATCTATTAGCTATAATCGGCCACTTATCCCCCCCACCAATGAGCCGGCGCCGAGACGAAGAGATGGGCAACAGTCTGCTGTCCACGCTGCGCTGGTGGCCGTCCGGCCTCCGTCTCTCCGCCGCCTGGAGCGCTGTCTGCCTCTTCCTCTCCACCAACCTCTCCGACGCCGTCGTCGGCCTCTCCGGCGCCGTCGTCGGCCTCTCCGGCCTCCTGTGGCCGTCTGATCTCCGTCTCTCCGGCCTCTGGAGCGCCATCTCCGGCGCCAGCGCCTCAGGCCTCCAGTGGCGAGCGGTCACCGCCGAGGCGATCGACGAGGTGGCGTGGGCTCTGGTGACGGTGCTGGAATCGGTGGCTCTGGTCTCCATGATCTGCTGCTTCTTTCTCTTCTGCGGATGCAGCTTGTGAGACTTTGGAGGAGCTGCGAGAACGGTTGTTGGCAAGCAGGATCGATAGGTGAAGTAGAAAGATATGATAATTAATAAGAGATATTTCTTCTTCTTTTTTAATTCAATTACTGTCTTACTGCTCTCCATCGGTTCCTTCCTCATTTGCTACGTTAATTAGGCACGAAGTAGTCAAACTATGATCTTATCGTTTTTCTGCGATGACGAAGACCAGAAATCATTATTATTTATATTCTAAAAATTATTTTAGCAATTTATCTAAATAACCCATTTATTTATAATTTTTTAAAATTTTTATTTAAAATTTAGTTTTTAGATTAAAAGAAATAAAAATTAAAAAATATTAATTTATATTTTAAAAAAAACCCTATATATATATAAATTGATGATTTTCTTTATTATATTGAAGCAAAAAATATGTTTGAAAGTGAAGCTATGTAAATTAAAACTTATATATTCACATATAATTAGATATTAATTAAAGAGGTTCGAGAAGGTCCATCATTCCTTGTTGCAATTGGCACAAGTCTTAAGGTTTGAGATATTATTATCTCAATGAAATCGATACAATATCCTTTTCTGTCTTGATTAATTATAATTTTTTAATTTATTTTTTCATATATAATCGTGAAATCGACTGAGTTAAAATAGTGAATTTCAGCTTTTGCAGAAAAGATATTATTGCCTAGCTGATTGAGTTCCTCACACGTTGTAGGTATTCCGAACAGAAGTTTTAGTATTAACTTCGACAGCAGCCTTGGTCATGCTTGATTAGGTATTTGGCATTCCTCCATCTTACGATGACGAACATCGCAAGAAACCCTAACGATCTAGAGCTCATCGTGAACTGATGTTTTAGTACTCACTTTCACTGCAGTCCTCGTTATGCACTGCAATGCACATGAAAGCGATGTGTTCTGGTCGAGGTACTTGAATCTGCTTAACTAGGTGTTTGGATCTTCCACCTAAAACAATTTATCACGCATCGTCTACTTTCCTATTTGACATCAGCCACAAGATCAATAAGATCGGAGAGTTTTAGGCATTTAAGCAAATGACATTACGTTCCTTTAAATCAAGAGCAAAACTTTCAAGAACAGTTCTACAAGTTTCAGGAATGATTCATAGCAATCTAGGAGATTAACTGCCCTAGAATCATACCTCATCTTTGTTAATGAACATGTTGTGAAGATGAACATCACTGAAAGCAAGTTATCATGAAACTTCTACTTTTCTACTTAGATTTTTAGCACAAGATCAAAGTAAACTTTTAACAAGAAACATCAACAAGATTGGAGAATTTTAGGAATTATACCATTATGATCCTGTAATTCAATATGAAAACTTGCATAGCCAACAGTTCTACTGGTTTCATGGATGCTTGATGGGGAAATCTGTCTCCATTAACTTTTGATTTTTCTATTAACTACGACAAGCCACCCCTAAATCGCAAGAACGCAAAGAAACGAAGGCAAAAAAGTAATCTTGAGCTTGGAATCATATCTCGTCTTCGTTGAGGAGCATGTTGGGGATGCCCTTGTTGATGGGGAATCGGCGGCCGGTGTCGGGGCAGACGAGGGCGCCCTCCTCGACATGGATCTCGAGCAGCGCGTGGTGGAAGCGGCGAAGGAAATCCTCGGAGTCCAGCATCGCGACGTCGGCCTCGTCCGGGAGCTCGCCGTAACCGACCGCGCGGGCGGCGCTGGCAAGGGCCTTCCACTCGATCTTGGGGAAGATGTGGCGGAGGAAGTCGGCGTTGAGCTCCACCTCCTTCTCGACCCACTTCTCGGCCTCGAGGCGGAGCGGGAAGCCGTCGACGACGCCCTTGACGTTGCTGGAGAGCATGTTGTGGGTTAAAAGCCTCATCTTGCGGCACTCTTCGCCGGCAGCTCTCCAATTCGTGGCTGCGTTGCGGCGGCAGAGACAGAGCATAAAGATAAGTCCACAGGTCTGGAAGAAACCCTAATCGTGGCCTTCTTCTTTTAAAATAATAAACTACAACAAAAAATAAAATAAAAAGAATTTTCTTCTAAATAAAAATAATAATTATGGAAGTATGGAACTATGCCTTTTAATTTAATTTATTTAGACAAATTTATATTTATTTTATTTTATTAAATTGTTTACTTGATTTCGTTCAATTATTTTAAAGATTATCTGAATATTAATACATGAGAATTTAAATAAATTAAATATTTAAAATTGGAGATGATATTTTAAAATATATAATAATAAATTTGGAATTTAATTTTTGTTTTGTCCTTTTCAAGGGAAATTTCGTAGTAATGTCGATGCCATTCGTCGTCGATATTCCGACGCCAGTTGGCGTTCTTCGTCCTCTCTCCTCGCGATTCTGCGATCGCCACGCCGTCTCCGATCCAATCCCCCTCCGTCCGGCCATGATCCGCAAGCTTCGTCTGCTTCTCCTACTAGCTCTCGTAGTTCTTACCCTCTCCTCGAGGATCCGACTCGGTTTTGCGCACGAGCACCACGGCGAGGGGGAGGAGGAGGAGAACGACGACGACGAGGACGAGTCGAGCTGCGAGGCGCACCCCGATGTCCATCTCATCGCGGGTTACCGGCCAGGAACCGTCACCATCGACGGCCGCGCAGATGACTGGGCCGGCGTCGATGGGCCTCTGCTCCCTCTCCTTCCGGCGCTCGATTTTGAAGAGGATAAGGCTTACGGCGGCGGAAAGATGACTGTCAAGGTACCAAAATTCTAGGAACTAAATACGCCTAAAGATTTAGCTTTTGAGGCATATCGACTATGTTTCGAGTTTGTATTAGATCTATATTAAAGGCACTAAAAGGGAACAGAAGCATGAGGTCATGGTACTGTGGATCAATGGTTTCCTTTCTGCTTGATGTCTTAGTGGATCTAACTTTTGGTTGCCTTTATCTGACTATTATTTGTTTAGTAGGCTGTGCATGATGGTCAAAACGTATACTTCATGCTGCAAGTTGCTGGCGAGTATGCTTATTCTTTGGGGTAAGTAATTTGTCAGATATGAAGATTATCAATTGCTTCTAATTTGCATGAGGAATATGTAACTTGGTTTGAGTTAATGCTTTGCGTGCGGTTTGCTTTTCCCTTTTTGATATTTTTCTGTGGTTCTTCATTTGCTAAGCAACAAAGTGTTTACTTGCAGAACTTGTCTGGCATCCTTGGAATCGAAAACCAGATCATCATGCATACTTCTTTTTAATCACCAGCTTGGCACTGGTTTAATTACTGTTTGACAAACATTAAATAGTTTTTGGCAATTGAATACATAACTGAACTTAAGCACTAAATTGAGTATCTACAAAGAACATACTCTAATTTGAATGCCCCAGCATAGCCTACATTAAAATAACCTTTCTTTGAAATTACATAATGCTCTGAATCTGCTTGTTCGAAGGATAAAAGTCCTCTATGTTTCGTATTTTTTTACATGTACCTCTAATCGGTATTACTTCTTTGTCTTCTATTAATCCGATAGTGTCCAACTGATGAACTTTTGATGCTGTTACCGTCAGTCAATACAGTCTTTTGGTCTCTTTATCTAAGTAGGATAGTTTGTGGTTCTAGACCTTGAGTAAAATAATTTAGTGTTGCAAAAGAACTAAGTACATTTAATGGGTCTTCTTTTGGTTAAGTGTCAAAAATAATAACACTGTCTATGAAAATGTCCCAAACACAATCATGTGGAAGTACTGGTTATGACCCCTGTCATTAAATGTAAATCCATGGGAGAAAAAAAATGAATAAAAGGAAAGTTGCGTGCCACCCTTAATATGGCGCACCAAGGTTCCATTTAACTATTTGCTAGTTTTCTTGCTTGATTACTATTCTTGTATGATAATTAATGCCTTTTTAATCTTGGTTAGTGAAAATTTGTTTTCCTATTTGTTACCTCTGGATGTTGTTCAATTTGATAATTAATATTTCTTTCTATCTTTTTCATTTCTCTGTCTTGTTGAAATCCAGTGATGATTATAAATGTCCTTCAGTTGCTCTAATGTTTCAAGTTGGGGAAAATGCAACATATAAAAATGTAAGTTCTTTTATGGCCTCTCAAACTATTTCTATAAAGAAGTAAACAAAAAATGTATTGTTGTTCCATTAACCTTCTTATTTAGATGAATGAATGGTATTCTCTAGTACTTCTGTTGCATCTTTTTCAAGAACATAGTTTTGTGTTTTACCTGTTTGACTATGTAGGAAGAGTTCTAGCAACATTTGTGAGACCTTTTCTCATTTTGTTTATTTTTTTGATACTTTTGTAATGAGAATTCATCTGTTTTATTAGATGGGTGGGTGTTCTCACATGCCTGGTTCATGCACTGATAAAAACTGCCATGGTCACGAGGTAGACATTATGCACTTTTCTGTTGGCAAAGCGATTCCTGGACGGCTATATGGTAGTAATCTTGTTGACAACAGTAAAGGAAATGGAAATGATAGGTAAACTATGGTCCTTTCCTGCCATGTTTTTGGAGAGTCTTTTTCTAGTTAGTGACACGAATTACTTTTGTCCTTTTTGCTATCCATGACAGTTTCGGACACCTGGTTGATGTTTATGCTTGGAATCCACACTGTCGTTACCTTGATGGAACAGGTCCTCCAGGTTTGATTAAACATTGTCTTGATGTAGATTGATGTTTGTCTAAAATAGAAAAATCCTTATTCTCTCCTAATGTTCTTGCACTATTTTAAGACATTATCCATAAAAGTCATTTGTCATGTTTGGTATTATGCAAGCTTTAACATATATTATCATTACTCCCTTCCTTGTGTTATTCCATCCTCAGTTTAGTCTTTGTTTTGATCATTTTCTTTGGATTGAAGTCTCAAATAATGGCATTCATGATTTACACACTTTGTCTTCAAGAGGCATCGAATATTTAGAATCTCTGTTACCTACTAAAACATTTCCATTAGAATACAATGTTGGATTTCGATAAATTCCATGGATCCTCAAACTTTTAGAAAAAAAGACCATATCTAATTCAGCTCTTTTGTATTTACTGTGGCAACTTGATTTTATTTGTTTTAACCATAACCACCACTCTATATCAATCCACTGGTTTGGAAGAAGATATAAAGATGATTATATATTACTTTGAGATTCCACGTATTTATGGAACCAGATAAAGTGCCAACTTTTGGATATTTAAATTCCCTGTTATCTCAGATGAGTTCTTAGGAACAGATCTATCACTCTTTTGCTCCCCAACTTGGAATCAACTTCGATCCAACAATTCATTACTCAGCAGGTTTTGTGATAGGTACATAATTGAATTAAAAAAAGGAGAAATATATAGATAATGGTGATTTATTGGGTCTTTTGTTAACTGTTATTGTTTTTTGCATCCTTTCTGAGGGCAAATTCAAGTTTCAATCATGATTTCCATTAAAGCATTCTGTTAGCACAACTCCAATATCAGATAACATGATGAACAAAATTTGTGTAAATTAACCTATGAGATCAAGATTTGGGTGAAGTTAGTCTGCTGGAATATATCTTATACTTAAATGAGAAGAAGTTTCTTGCATGCACATTTCATAAGTTCCTGAGCTTAAAGGAGCAGAACTTAGTTTTATTAGCGTTCAACTTGTTTATAGCCAAGCTTAAAAAAATAATCAAACATCCTTTATCTTTTTCAAAAGAACATAGGTGAGCTCTTACTAACGTGGCTGCTAACCTTGTTCATGATCATTTGGATCATTCGTATCTTAAAGCATTAGTGTGGTTGCTTCTCTGTCACCTAAAATAGCCTGTCCTGCATCACAGGGGTATACCTGCATCTTTTAATTCTGTTCAGGCCTTGAATTAGTGTGGACCTTGTATGCTTGACATGGGCTTTCAAAAACTATAAATGGCTTCTTTTCCTCAATTCTGCTACCTTCTCCCTTTACATCTTTGCAAATTCGTATTTGCATTGAAAACAAGTTTGATGACTTGTCATTGTTTTCGCAGAAGATAAATCAATTGGAAAAAATGATTGGGTAGGAGCTTGGTGGCACAGTTCTCTAGTGTCTCATACAGGTATATACCACTCTCATTGTCTACAATCATGTGGATTAGAAAATTGATTGGGTCACTCAATTCATTCTAAATTGTAATGAATCTACCAGTGTTTTATAGTTCTCTAGTATTTCTTAAAGAAAATTGATTTGGCTACCTGCTCTAACTTATAGCAAGTGTATCAGTGTTTGGCTCTGTGGGATATACTTGAAAATGTATGGATGTTTAATGTAAATAGTTCGCAAATATTTACCAATACACTTGTATTTATTTTAAGATAATTGTTTTCAGAATGTTCAGTCATTCTTTGTTTTTGTAGTGAGTGTTTTTTTCCTCCCTTGATGTTTGACACGATGGGCCATTTAGTTTATTGGCTCAAGTTTTTTGAAGCTTATGCCTTGACGTGCATTTTCAATTCCTCAAAAGGAATCATTTTCATAGCCATCATCTTACTAGGCTACCTCCTCAAATTGTATTGTCCAGGATTCATAGAAGAAGATTCTCCATATGGGAAAAGTGGCGAGAAAGGCACCTACTTTTTCGAATTCTCCAGACCCTTGAGGACAATGGATCGTTTTCAACAGGTATGCTGCGTTAAGTTAATCAATCCTTGTGGCTTATACTTAACTGTGAATATCACACGTCTGGACGCAGGACATTCAGTTTACCATCGGTCAGACTAGCAAGGTGGCTGTTGCTTTCTGGTACCCGACAGATGGTCATGCATGGAGCAAATCCCAGCACTTCTCAGCTAGCTGCAATTGGTTGCCATTGAATGTAGCTCCAGCATCTGAACTATCATCCGTCTCGCCTGTGTCATCGAGAACTGGGCCATCAGATGCAGCCACATCCTTCGCTTTGCTCCTCTCGGTCGTCTCCTTCTGCCTCACTATTTTTATCGGATACTGGGTTTCCAAAACTAAACCTGTGCCCTTCACACCTATCGACACCCTATGATAAAACTGCAGAGGCTGTTCTTTGCTGCACAGTCACAGAGACACCAGATTATTATCTTCAGCTGTGCTAAAACTATACTTTGTAGCTTTGGCTTGTATGCCATTTTTGTGGCAGCAGTTGTAGCAACAACGATAACCGAAATTTTCATTTATTAAATTATTATTTAAAAATGTGTATAAGCATGTCTATTTTGTTTTTACCAATTTAAATTGTGGATAAATGATGAAGATAGGTGTTATATTTGCTGCAGATCATCATGCAACTGTAATATGGGTATTCATGAGAACTTTGCTGATGCTTTGAGAGAATTTATAGAACTGTCGATATGTGTAGTTATATGGAGGGGAAAACTGATGAAGTTCATGATGATACTGCTAATGAACCGAATTCAAAAGGTTATTCAAGTTTTTAGTAGGTTGGTTCGTCTCGTCTAGATTGACTCGTTTGACCCTTCTAATTGTATTTAAATTTTTTATCTTTAATTTATGTATTTATTTTCGGTTGTAAAGTCGATAACAAGACATCTTTCTTCGGATATGCCTTAATTCTGGTTCCTTGGCCTTTCTTCGATCAGGTGACAGAATTAATCTGCCTCGAAGCTACCCTCAAGAGTATCCGATCGGAAAGGTCCTACCGGTTGCCGGTGAAGGTCAACTCGTTTACCTCCATGGAGGCCGAGCTTCCTTTCAGCTACTACAATCTCTCACTCTATTGCCCTCAAAATATATATACTAAATTTGTTAAGAAATCGAATGTTCAACTGCTAAATTGTTGATAATAATCTTGACTGATTGCATATTTATCGATGAGATTAATCAAATCAGGACTAATTAAGTTATCCTTCACAGACAAAATAACATAATTAAGATGGAATATCTTTTTGAGGTGGGAATGAACACGTAGCAAAGGAATTAGAAAATAGGGATACTGGCGGCTGGAGATGGGTTGCGTGCAGCGGGAAGAAGTTGGTCTCTTGCTGGAAAAATCAGGAGGAAGGAAGAAGCTACTGCTGTTGATGGAAGAGGAGAAATTAGATTGCTTGCAATCTATTGAAGCTGATTTAGGGTTTGCTGATTTTGGTGCTGAGAAGAGGAAGAAAAAGAAACTGCAGTTGTGGAGGCCGGATGACAAAGAAGGAAGAGAAACTAAACAGAGGAAGAAAGAAAAAGGTAAGGTGTTGGGGAAGAAAATGGGAGGTTCTGGCGTTGGAAGAAAAGAAGCAGGAAGAATAACATGAAAAGAGGACGAAAGAAGAGAAACCCTAATTCTTCTGTAGAAAGAAAGAGAAATTACAATTAATGTGGCCGATGTTGGTTAGCCTTAGGTAGCAGAGGAGGTCAATAGTTAAAAGGTGGACTAGTTCCTCCATCTCGATTTCAATTTTCTCAGTCTCTCAACTTCTTGACCGTCCTGACCTCGACCATTTCGCGATCTCTTGGCCTCTTGACCATGTCAGTTTGTCAGCCTCTCGATCATATCGGTCTATCGGTCTTTTGACTATCTCGGTCTCCCTTTCGGCAATTTCAACTTCGACCATCTCGGTCTCTCGACCATCTTAGTCTCTCGGTCTCCCTCTTGGTCATGCCAACCTCTACCATTTCGGCCTTTAGATCATCTTGATCCCTCGGTCTCTTTCTCGGCCATCCCGATCTTGATCATCTCGACCTTTCGGCCATCCCAACCTCGACCATCTTAATCTCCTGGTCTTTCTGCCACTCCGATTCAAAAGCTACCAAAATATCTCAAGCGTGCAAGCCCTGCCAAAGGATCAAGATAGTTACGAGGTTATCAGGCTTGGTTCCCTAGATCCCCGTACATATCTACGCCTACAGGCAAAAGGCAAGAATAATCAACATTGCCGAGCTACAAGACAGTTACGAGATTAGCTGACTTTGTCCCATAGATGCCGCATGTTGGGGTCACATGGCAGCAATCAGGAGAACTTGTCCCTTCATCTCCAACAAAGGTTTGCCCGGACCGACATAGATAGATATTCTTTCTTGTAAGTATATAAACCCTTCCGCAGATATAAAAAAAAGCCTTTCTCCTCCTCGACTTCCGAAACTTTATACACCTCCTATATTGACTTGAGGGTCGGATCGTGATCTGTCGGGAATTTCATGGCACCTTACTAATCCAATCGTTCATATTTTCTTTTGGTCCATTCGACGTCCGTAGGAAAAGCGGTGCGTGAGTTGGCAATTTATTGATTGGTGGCTTAACCTTCCACGCCGGAACAGTAAGAACGAAGAAGGCTGCTGGGATGGAGAAAAACTAGCGGCGGCGCGTGATTAATAAATCTATTTATATGATAAATGACTAAGAAAACAAATTTTTGATTATTATCTGGACTACAGAAATAATTATCGTACGTCGTCATTAGATCTTGATCGACTTGAAGGCGGCGGAAGGAACATTGCAGCATATATATATATAATCCGCGCGCGCGATCTGAATCTCTGATCATGCATCTTTCATACCGAGCGGGTTGCTGGTTTCATT
>JBBMKF010000059.1:4648534-4663322 GCA_037834155.1 Curcuma caesia
GTGGATGCTTCGACCTTGTCTCTCATTGCCAAGGGAGGGCCAGTGTAAGGGAAGGTGAAGCTCTACCAACAATGAATCTTGCTCACTCATGTTGTTGCAAAGTTAAACAAAACTCTAATATCTTCTTCTGCTTAAATAAATAAAAAGAACATCACATTTTTTTTAAAAAAAGGTTAAAATAATGCTTTATTATATTTTTCATCTTAGAGTATCTTAAAATTTAGAATATGGATAATATTTTTGATCAATTTAAATCGATTTATTTTAACAGATTGGGCAATTATAGATTCGCTGTTACATATGTGAGATGCTGTCATTTTATTTCATTTTTAAAAGCACTTTTTAAAATAATTAAAAGCAGCTTTTTTCATTTTTGCCTAATTTTTTTTAAAGTCGTCTCTATCAAATTTTGGCGCAGCAAAGAGAAAATATTTAAAATTATAGGGCCAAAATGAATAACAGGACATCGTACCGCTACTTCTTCGCCACATATAAAAGAGCTACTCACCAGCGCCAAAACCCTAGAAGCCCGCTGCAGCCGTCGCCAATCGCGTAGGAAGGGCAGGACACCCGAGAGCAATGGTTCTCATTTTCTCTATGCGCGAAGCCATAGACCAATCGCTATCTCCATCTCCACATGTTGTTGCAGATCTATCGATTCAGTGTTTTTCTCCAACTTTTTGTAGGGTATCGATCTCGTCGCCGGCGGACGGAGCAAGAAGGTTAGGCGTACTGCTCCGAAGTCCGACGATGTTTATCTAAAGCTCCTTGTGAGGGTGAGAACATTGTGGGCCTTATAAACTCTTTGAAGATTATAATGTTTATCTTGAGTGTGGCGCTTACAAATTCAGCGGTTCTTTGTTTATTAGCTCTATAGGTTTTTGGTGCGGAGGACAGGGAGCAAGTTCAATGCAGTGATCCTGAAGAGACTTTTCATGAGCAAGACCAATAGGCCACCCATCTCCCTCAGAAGACTGATAACTTTCATGTCCGGAAATGTAAGTCCTTTTTATATCCTTTGTGCATGATGGTGAACATGGATGGATTCTAATGCTTTTCAGCTTCTTTAAGGCCAGGAGGATAAGGTTGCAGTTATTGTTGGGACTGTGACCGATGACAAAAGAGTTGACGAGGTACCAGCTATCAAGGTGACAGCTTTAAGGTTTACAGAGACGGCAAGGGCGAGGATCCTCAAGGCAGGTGGGGAATGCTTGACATTTGACCAGCTTGCACTCCGAGCACCTCTTGGGCAGAATACGGTATTGTGATGAGCTTAAATTCTGCCTATTTAAGATGATTGCTGTGCTGCCTATGCCTAATTATGATATTTTCACTTTTCAATATGGTTGTGTTGATTTTGCTGTATGCTTGTGGTTTAAGAACTGATTAAATTCCCTTGGTATCGCAAAGTAAGTGTGACATGCAATTAATGTTCTCTCTTCCATAATCGTTTTTATTGTTGTAGTGATAACTATTTTGTCCCAGTTCAATATGACAGCTTCCTTTTAATGGAAGATCAAAGATCAAATGAGCATTGCTGTTCTTTGTTCTTGAGGCAGTCTTTGGATTTGAAGTAACATTTGAAGTAGGCTAACCAGTTCTTTCTCACTCTAACTTGGTTAACAAGTCAAACTAGCATAGCTTGATTTCTTATTGTTTAGGGGTGCATGATCAATGTTTTAATTGAATTAGACTGCAAGTTGAGTGTTGTTTATTAGTTCTATGTTCTAATTAGTGGTTTGTCAGAAGTTTTATGTTCCTTCACTGGTATACTAGTCTCACTCATTCTATCAATGCTTCGTGTGCCCTAGATGGTTATCAAAATTCACTCTTTTTATTGTGATAAAAGATACGAAACATGGATGACGTATGTATGCCCTTGGTGCCCAATGGAATAAAATTACGAGTGTTCTTTTGTTATAAGCTGCTCTTGTTGTACTAGTCTCACTCATTCCGTCAATGCTTTGTGTGGTCTTGATGGTTATCAAAATTCACTCTTGTTATTGTGATAAAAGATATGAAACATGGACTACTTATGTATGCCCTTGGTGGCCAATGGATGAAAACTTTCGGCACAAATTCTTTAAGCTGTTCTCGTTGTATATCCTCTTGCTTGTTAAATCCATGTATCCTATACCTTATTTATTTAATTTCTCTCTTTTTTTTAATCCAATGATGCACAATTAAACTAATGTTTTAAATTCTTAAAGATAGTGATGCTACACATACAGTAATTAAGATATCTGTTAATGCCCCTCCTTTAGCTATTTATTTATTTCCATCTATTAAAAATTTGAGGCTTTGCCTCACAAGTAATTTAAAGATCTTCTTGGTTCTTGTTTTCGTATTATTCTTCTGGATTTTTGTTTTACTATGCAATTGCTTTAAATTGTAATTCCTTTGCTGCCTTTGAGTACATAAGAAGTTTTTATATCAACAACTAAATGCTGTTTATATGACGCACAGATACTTCTAAGGGGTCCCAAGAATGCAAGAGAGGCAGTGAAGCACTTTGGCAAGGCACCTGGAGTTCCACACAGCCACACCAAACCCTACGTCCGCTCGAAGGGAAGGAAGTTCGAGAGGGCTCGAGGAAGGAGAAACAGTAGGGGATTTAGGGTTTAAGTTCCTCCTACTAGTTCTTTGTGGCCTGTTTATATTTCATCAATCTCATTTGTTGGTGTTTCATTTCGTGTTTGTGTGATGGTCGAGGCTATTTGATCATAATCTGGGATTATCTAAAATCATGTATGTATGCTCACAATTAAGATGTGGATGGTGCTTATCAAGCATGTTCTTAATTTGAGTTAAAGGGCAGCTCTACTTTTATTATTAAAAGTAGTCCCCGAGGCAATGGTGCAACGGTAGGACATTCGGATTGTAACTCAGGGATCCGCGGTTCGATCTCTAGCTACGGCGTATTTATAGGAATTTTCTTTCAAATAGGGAACGCAATCAAAGGATGCTGGATATCTGGATTGGCCGTCGTATGCGTTTCCCGATTTATCCTGGTGGTCGGTGGAAAATTTTCATAGGACTGGACCGACCATCCTCAGAGATGTGGCTACTGGGATTATCATTTTTTTTATTATCAAAAGTATTAAAATATTATTTTATTAAAATTTAATTTGATTAAAATAATTTATAATAGTTTTAGTTAAAATTGTTATATGATTTAGTTGTTTTGAACAAAGATATTATATTTAAAATTATTATAATATTATTGAAAGGAATTTTGATTGAGTGATTTTTTTAAGGAGAGGTAATTTTATGTAATAATGTTATATATATATATATATTTATTAAATAAAATTAATTTAATTTTATGTTTACTAGTTTTGGCATATTGTAACAGGTTAAAATAAAAGTTTTTTCGATAAAAAAAGTATAATGTTCTGTTTTGATATTTTTCAAACTAGGATGTATTTTTTTGAAATAAAAAAGTGGCAGGGATGTAAATGCAATTAAACCAATTTATGAGCGAGAATCAGAAGGTGAGTAGAACTCCAAAAAGTATGGGTTTCCGGTGGTCTAATGTCGCCGCCATTCGCCGGTCTCACCGCCTGTATCGCCACCGGTTCCCACGGATCGATCAGCCCTCGGAAATTCTCTCCGCATCCTCTCCATCGGCAGTGGAGAAAGGGAACCACTTATTACCCGCCCTAAGGTGGCATGGCGGAGGCCACTCTCACCACCACCATCATAGCGATCGTAAGGGCTCCGAGGGAACATTCCGGCTAGGACTCGCGTCTGACGTCGCCCTTTCCGTCGGAAAAGGCCTCACCGGTTACCTCACTGGCAGCACCGCCATCGTCGCCGACGCTGCCCATTCCGTTTCCGACATTGTACTTTGATAGTTCTCGGAATTCTCTACTTTTCCTGTCTTATTTGAGTGGAATCGGTTGTTTTTGCTCAATTGTTCACGAAACTCTATGCGTAGATTGAAGCTTTATTGGGATGTTGTAGGTCCTTAGTGGTGTGGCTTGGTGGTCGTATAGAGCAGCAAAGGCCCCCAAGGACGATGACCACCCTTATGGTTAGCCTTTTTTTATCCGTTTAGGGGTTGTTTGATATGCACTTTTATTCGTTTGGGCTTTGAAAATCTGTTGTTTCATTTTAATGTTTCCAAGTTGACTTTGTTCATCCATGTATTTATCTTCAGAGATCTTGTCTCTTCATTTTTGTTATGATTTTGAGTCGCATGTATTAGTATCCTAATCTACTTCATCTGATATTTTATATGTTTTTTCAAGGAATTTAGTTCAAGTTATCTGAGGTTAACTGAGAGATATGGATATGCAAGCTATTAGTAGATTTAGTTTCCAAAAAGATAACCGTTGGATTTTTTTTCTTGAAAAGTCAAACAATTACCTACTTGAAAATTGCCGTTCACATTTGTGTAAGACCATACATGTGGTGTATCCTATTGAAGAATCACCTTTAAATTTGGTAGAAGCTATAACACATGGATTCTTATTTCTCCTCCATATCTGTGTTAGATAACGACATGCCTGAGTCAAGGTCTGACATTGGTATTGATCACATGCGCATTTCTAAAACTGCCATGTCATGCACTTAGGTTCATACTCACGTCACGTACTCGTACCAAGTCCAAGTAACATTAGGTGGAAGCTCTAGCATTGTGATTTATTCCGAGCTACTAGTTTAAAGTAATGAAATATTGGTTTTGTTTTAAAGAACACTGATGTAACTGTTCTTATTTAAAAATTTCTTGAAATAATTCTAACATGACTGTCTCTTCTTCTAAAAAGAATCAAATTTGGATCACGCTCTGATGCTATCATTTATCTTGGTTAACTCATCTTTCTTGTATCTGTGAATCTATTGTCTAACCTTTTCAATGTGATTTTACAATTTTGTTAAGAACATTGATAAAACCAAACAATTTTGGACCTTTGGTTGAAGGTGATTCTACAAAGCATGTAGCTACCAACAATATGTCATTCATTGTGAAACAAAATTGAGTCCTCTATTTTTTGTAATCCATCTCTTTCTGCTACATGTTTTTTTGACTCTTCTGTTTATTCTTTATGCCTTTCAGTCTCCTCTCTAGTTTATGTCTTTCCATCTTTTATCTCCTTGTTGTACCCATATGCTTCCTCTTCTCTCATATACCAATATCAACTCATACTATGTGTTTGTGTGCCTAAGATACTAGTTCAACACACTTTAAATCATCAAATTTAGCATAGCTCTGTACCATGTGACTGGCTCAAGTTTTCAACTCCAAGTATAATAAATTATTGTCTTTAGCTCATGACCATGTTTCTAGAGTTGTTTATTTTCATTACATTCAGTATTTTTACAGAAGGAGATACCTTCATATTTAACTCCCGAGCTTGACGTTAGAATTTCCACACTGCACTATTTATCACCTCTTAGAAAGGCTAAGCTATTAACATGCATTAACTACTATAAGATACCTCTTAGTAGGAAACTGTGTCTTGGCAAAAATGAAGACGAGGAAATCCATTTCCAGTAAGGATAAAAGGCAGCAGGAAAGGGCATTTTCATTTACACTGTTTAAGTTGTCAAACCAGTCTCACCTTTGTTTTGGTGCACAGACTCAAGCTCATGAGCTAGTCCAAGTATGGAAAAACTTTGATAGCCACTAAGCAAGCATTATAAATGAGCCATTTTGAGTCGAGCTAGACCATGTTCAAACTTGTATATTAAAAAGTTCACCTTGCCTAGTTCAAGTTCAACCAGGCTTAATGCTGTGTTTATGCTTGCTTATCAAAAAACTAGTTGTTCTAACGTGACAAACATTCAACCACAACCATTAGGCATAAAATTAACTCGAGCCAGAAAATGATATTTAATTTTATTTGTAATTTGAAATGCTAGACACTACCTGTAAGTTTGGATACTACTATTATTTACATTTATCAAATTTGAAGTTCGTTACTAGTCATCACTTTCCATGTTGTTAAGTATCAAAAACCTAGTTTCTTTACATTTTTGTTCATTGTAGTTATAGTTTTCTGTATAAGTTGTTAACAACAATTTGATTAATATTTCCATTGGTACAAGGAAAGTTAAGTAATTTCTTAATAATGATTGGGTATGCAGCTGTATATCCTTTTGTTTGTTGTTAATCTTAATGGAAAATCCAAAAAAAATTACATAAATTTATAAAGATATTGTGTTCATTTGATGTCCCGTATATGAGAACACTTGAATCTAAGTGGCTGATAAAGTATGGGGTATATATTTTATCTGTATAGCATGTCTATTTAATTTTAAAAAGTTCTTTATAAACTGACAAACTGAATGTAAAAATCAATATATTGAATTTAATAAAGAATTTCGTATATGTAGTATATTGTATTAGATAAGTTCAAACATAACCTACAAGCCATAAGCTTTGTTCATGAACATGTACAGCTCAAGAGCATCATTCATGAAAATTAATGAGAAGAAGTTAGTTATTTCCAGATTTCATTTGATTATTAACCCCACCCAAAAATATGTTTATCTTAGGGTTTTCACATTGTCATGTGGTGATGTATTGTTGCTTCATTATTCTTGCCATTTCTTAGCTAGCTAAGGTTCCTATTCTATGTATATTTGGTTTGATGTATTTGAAGAAGTTGAGTTTCGTGGTAAGAATGTTATACATTTATATGTGTGCGCGTGTGTGTAAGATTACAAGATTGATTTAAACCAAATATAATATAAGCTCAAAACATATAAGTTCTCTAAGTATGTTTCGACTTGTGATCAAGACCAATAGAAAATAAATAGGCACTCAAAATGAAAGTAACAAAAAGAAGAATGAATCGTTAGCCCTTCTAGGAACTTGAGTTAGGAGTAGATCCTTGTATGTGGGATTTTTCAAACAAACTTTTCAAATAAGATACATCTCTTTTTTGAGGAAACTACTTGAGCTAGATGAAAGGAAACCTTTATGCCCGATTTTAAAGGGACAAATCCACTTACAACTTTTTTTTTATTTTGCCATTTGTCTTAACTTTTAATTTTTTCCTCTTCCCTAGGACATGGAAAGTTTGAGACTCTAGGAGCTCTTGGTATTTCCGGTATGTTATTGGTTACTGCAGGCGGGATTGCATGGCATGCCCTTGATGTTCTGCTGGTATCTTCTATTTACCTTTCCATCATTCTCACATATATGAGTTCATATGCATCATCAATGAGAATAAAACAGTTTCATGATGGCATGCCTTCTAAGCTTTCATGAATACTAGCTTTTGATTTTATTTATTTGACCTAGGTGTTTCTGTAACTGAGGAATCACATTTACTTTTCATCCTCATTCAATGGAGGGGCAAAATCCATGTAGCTGAGTTCAGATAGTTGTGATTAACATGACATGTTGCTATTATTGTATTCTAGATCCACAGTCACTTGCCACATTGTTTGCTCATATAGTTTTTGCCTTGCATTTTCAGGGTCTTCTGACATCAACTCCAGATATGACCTCTTTCTCTCTGAATGTTGACCATCATAATCATGGTAGTGGGGGCCATTATCATGGAGTAGATTTGGATCACCCAGTCTTAGCTTTGAGTATGACAAGTATATCTATCTTTGTCAAGGAAGGGTATGTCCTGTGACTTATGGAATATAGTTGTTTAGAGATAAATGGGAAGGTTTAACAATAAATAATTAACTGGTACTTAGGATTTGAGAGGATGAACGTGTTCATTTAATACTTCTCTGTTATCGATGGCTTAGTAAACCATTTATCTGCTGGAGTATGGCTTATATTGGGCCCTAGGAATATAATTACCTATTCTTTTCAGTCTTTTGTATATTTTTCTTAGCCACCAGTAATTAGGAATAACTTTACCTGGATGTGTATTTCATAGTGGTTTTGTGAAAACATGGATTCCTGCAATGTGTAATAGCTGTAAAATTTAGATAAGTTTCAAGCATATTCTTACCAGAAACCCTGTTCTCTTGGCAACAATAGACTATATTGGGTGACTAAAAGAGCTGGGGAAAAGGAAGGAAGTGAATTGTTAAAGGCAAACGCATGGCACCACCGTTCTGATGCCGTGTCATCGATTGTTGCTCTTATTGGTGTTGGTGAGAATTTTCTGTCATTGTGTTTATATAGAAAATGTGTGAATCCAATTGAAACAGGACTAAAATTGTTCTTCCTTTGGTCCTTATTAATCAATTACTTTGTTTTATCTATTCTAGATTCTGATAAATGTAAGTTTCATTAGCAGTAATTTTTTTAGAGATACAGTCAGTGTTTGTGCATACGTTGTGCTTGTTGCCAGTTTGAACAGATCTCAGATGTAGTTCTGTAAGATGTGGAGAAATATCTAGCATGTTCCTATACTGTTTATTGGGCCATATAGAAATATCTAAACCTTTTTTTTACTTCGATAGCTTAAACTTTTGTGATAGTTGCTCAACCTTTTAACATGATATTAGAACTCAAGCATTGACATCAAATCTTGGCTTGTTCAGTTATTTTTCGTCTATTATATGTCAGTTCATTTTTAATGTCTTGCAACTATGTTTTTGACTGATTTTGTTCTGGCAAGTTGATTTATCTGATTGCAATCTCCCAATTGGCCAATTCAATTTTTGACGTATGTCACTAACCTTCACGATCAGATTTTTGCTTGAGGCCAGTCATGAGAATGTAGAAGATTATAGAGGAAGAAAGTTGTCATTTTTAATCTGTACTGACCATCAGAAGCTAACTAACTCATACTGATGACTGATCCTCTAATTAGCCATTGATTGTTGAAAGTGGCCTTATTTCTTTCAGAGTTGAGCCTAATCTGCATGTGAGCGGTGAGACCAGTTTGTGTTATCTAGGTTGATCAATACATAGCAAAACTTGATTACCTGAATTTATGATTTGTTTTGCTTGTATTCCCCACTAAGTGAGATAAGGCTTGGTTGTTGTTGTTGTTTTTGCTTGTATACCTACTTTTTTCTCTGTTTGGGCAAAGTAAATGAGTTTTGTCATCATGTGATGTTTGTAATGTGTTAGTTTAGTTGCTTTAGCATGTAGAAAGTTGACATTATCTTATATTCAAACACAATTTTG
Organism: Curcuma caesia; assembly: GCA_037834155.1. Classification (NCBI taxonomy): domain Eukaryota; kingdom Viridiplantae; phylum Streptophyta; class Magnoliopsida; order Zingiberales; family Zingiberaceae; genus Curcuma; species Curcuma caesia. The sequence goes on from JBBMKF010000059.1 coordinate 4,657,593, forward strand.
TCTTAACAAGCAAAGATATTAGAGGACTGAAAGCTGCAGGACATTCAATGATGATTTACAATTCAACTCCTATTAGATGGATTAATTTCATTTATATACTTTACTCTGATGTATTGGTTCAAACTTCCACGATGTTCTGTTTAAGTTTCAAATTGACTAACAAAACTGAAGAAAAGCTGTTGTAAAATACTGAACTATATAGCCAGGAGAAAGAGCTTATAATAAAACAACTCTGAGTTGCAAAAGATGGTAAATTGAGAGTATGCAATCCTTGAAATTTTCTTGCGTATGCATGTGGTTGTTTGTTCCTATGTAACTGCTTGAAACTCTAGGTTCTTTAAGTCTCCTTGCACTTGTAAAAAATGAGCTATTCTGTCTTCTACGTGGAAAATGGGACATTGAGCTAAGTAACTTTGTTCATTTTGGTCTGAAATAAAAGAATTGAGAATTGAGAGAATTTCATCACAAGACTTGCTATTTACAAGTTGAAGGTGAACTTACTAGATTTCCTCCTTCACGTTCATAATTTATTTGTTAAAACATGGTTCATATGGTTTAGTTGAACATGTCTAACACTTAAGTAATGATGCAACCCTTGGCTAATTCATATGACTACCTTTTGAAATTGAGATACTTAATGTTTTTTCATACTAATGCATCTCAAACTTGATGTGGTCTTTCGTATAGGTGGTAGTATATTGGGGCTACCTTTCCTAGATCCTGCAGCTGGCCTTCTTGTATCTGGCATGATATTGAAAGTTGGATTTAATACCGGTTACCAAAGGTAATCAATATTTTGTCTTTCTTTCATGCTAATATAAGTATTTATATTATCAAATATTTGTCTTTGCATTGACTCCATTTTTTAGGTACATAGCATTTTGATGTTAGTAATTGATGATGTCTGATTACTCTCTCTCTCTCTCCTAAAATATAATTCATGTGATTTTGGTTGTCCCCTCTTCATTGTTCATTGATGTTTTCAGCTTCATTTTAGAATATTTATTTAGCCTTCAAAAAATGATGAAAGAACTCAATTAGTTGCCTGAATTAGGAAACCTTTGTAGATGATTAAAGTTGGACATAGATAGTAGGAGTTGGAGGCAGAGCCAGAGCTGTCTAAGTGGGTAAGACAAGAAAAAAATTAGGAGACCTTTAGAGAAGGTTGAAATTGGCTTCAGCCTGCAACTACTAGGAATTGAAGCCAAAGTCAGTTTCAGACTTAGCTGCCTTTACGCTTAACTGGACAGGAACATTACAACAGATATGTGGTCACAATAGGAGTGTGGAATGGTTTGTTTGGGCAATGGTATTAGAAATTTGGTTGATTATATAATTTATTTGTATTATAGTATTATATAGTAATACTTGCGCACAGTGGGTGAAATTGTTCTCATTGGGCTCAAAGCTTTTCACTAACACCTTAGGCCTGAAAGCATTACCTGATCCTATTAAACCTTTACTTGGAGACTCCAAAATATAGTAATACTTGCGCACAGTGGGTGAAATTGTTCTCATTGGGCTCAAAGCTTTGATCTCTTCCCTCTCTCATTAACACCTTAGGCCTGAAAGCATTACCTGATTCCTATTAAACCTTTACTTGGAGACTCCAAAATATATCAGGCATCTTCATCTTTGAGAAACCTCATTGTGCACCCCGTTCAAGGCTTTGTAGCGAGGGCCAGCCAACTCTCAAGCTTCACTGTGGTTCACCTCTACCATGGAATATGCTGATATGCGCTGTCCAAATGAGTTCTGCCCCTAATTTTCATGGAACTGTCGTGGCAAATTGGACTCCATATGTCGATGCCCTTTGCACTCTTACTCCTTGTCAGCCTAACTCAAGTGAGGCTTAATGAAAGCTTGTGTCTCTATGAGCAATACATGATTGGTGTCAAATGGTGCAATTGGAATAATTAACTGTGATCGTGCAGTTCTGGATTCCACTTCACACCACAGGTGGAATGTTAAATTTTGCTCATGCTGGCTGAATCAGAACAAAATTATGCGTCCAGGGGTCTATGATAATCGGACCTTATTTTGTCACAACGAAGAGACTTTTCTCTTGCATAATTCCCTATCATGATTTTGACTTCCTAGATTGATTGAGATTTGTTATGCAAAAGAATAGTGGATCACTAACTCTTTGATCATGCACAGGAAAAGAGAATTGTTAGAAGATGTGCCCAAATTAGAGCCTTGCCTTTCTTTGTGATAAAATTGCACTATAACTGGATTTCTGTTCAACTATCTTGAATTGATCGTACAGCATAATATTAGGAACTAAAAAACCAGAAATGGTGCTTGACAGTGAAATATTTTCCTAGGCTTCTGATTCAAGGAATTACTTTAAAATATTTATTTTGAATTTTTGCAATCAAACTATGGTCTGAGATAGTTAAAAATCTGTGAGATGTTTTGCATAGAATTAATTTCTTTATTTTAGTGAACTCTGAGCTAGTATTCTAAATATATTGGATAAGAATGCTCTATTCTCATTCTTTAAAAAATTTCAAGGAAAATAAATGTTATTTTGTTGCACAATATATTTCTGTTACTACTCTGCTTGACTTCCTGGGATTCTTGTTTTTATATTTAGTTTCATGGAATTAGTTGATGCTGCTGTAGATCAGTCTGTTTTAGTGCCCATCAAGCAGACAATCACTCAAGTTGAAGGAGTTAAGGTACACTAGTTTTTTTCCCTCGAACTTTCAGAAATTGAACACTAGACTCTCTCTTATATCTCGAAATACTCATTGTTATCTTCATTGTGTTGCACTTTCATAGATTTCACTTGATGATTTAATTAAGCAGGTTCACACAGGTCATATCTTGTTATATGACCCATCCTGACTCCTTTACGACAAAACATCAATAACATCAACAAACCCATTAGTTCCACTATAACATTCTCTTGTTGCTGCTGTCATATGCATATAAGGCAGATTACCCTTCCCTGCATCTTGAAAGTATGCGGCTATGTGCAAACATGATCTTTTTCGGAGAAAGAAACTCAACAAACAACTTTGTATGTAGATAAAAACATTGAAGTACATGATTCATCTACAAATTTGATCCATGCTTAGGTAAAATCTTGTATCAATTGGTCAACCAAGTTCACATAACCTCTAAAATGATGAAGTCAAAAGTTCCAAACTCTATTGAAGATTAAAGAATTGTCATTGTTCAAAGATGAACAAGAGATGTGTTGAACAACTACATTGACACTTTGCAAAACTTTGCTGCATACTTGAATAAAGGCATCTAATTCTAGACATCATCATCATCATTTGGAAGGGTTCATGTATGAATTTATGTTAAATGCTTAGTTGTGATTTCATTTGAAGCTGCAGATTGCAAGTTTGCATATTGGCCTAAGATATGGATCTCTTGCTATTTGTTCCGCATTTTATGTAGATATGAAATGCTTTTGCTATCATTGTAGGGATGCCATCGCTTAAGGGGAAGAAGGGCTGGGTCATTCTTATATCTTGATGTACATATTGAGGTATTTTTTTCATCACTATACTTGTTTTGTGTGTACTTGTAGATAAGCTACACAAGTTTCAATTTTGTGGATATCTGGTGCTTTTATTTTATAGATATCTCCTGTTATGAATTTTTGGGTTTTTCTAATTCCATAAATCTCAGTTCCACCATATTTTTTTTCCTCTTTTGCTAATCACCATACTGAATGTCAATTAACCAATTGTTGTAGCTGGAGTTAAATGGAAACTTATTTTCAAGAGCTATACAAGAAAATCATGAATAAATACAACATGTTATTTAAGTTTCAGAACTGCAGTGGTAAATTACTGGTTCATTTGACACTTTATTAGTGAAATTACCTCTTGTTCTAGTATGTGATTGCCAAGCTTAATGGTCTATAAATGTTTGACTTGTGAAGCTATTTATCTTATGAGATTTTGTAGTATTGTAGCATGGCAAGTCATTTTTGGTTTTTTATTTTTCTTATAATATATAGCTATTTTTTTTAACCCAGAGATGGTGATATTCATAGATGTTTAACAGGTTGATCCTTTCTGTAGTGTTAGTGCTGCTCATGACATTGGTGAGAGTGTTCGTCATCAGATACACAAAAATCATAGTCAAGTTGCTGAAGTTTTCATTCACATTGGTGAGCGTTGAGGACTTAATTGTGATTTTTTGTTATATAAAACTTATGATTGTAAGCCTAAGAAAAGTTCTTTAAATTTGATACCTAAGAAAACTTCAAAAAATTGATAACCTAAGAAAAGTTCAAAGAACTTTTAAGATTAAGGAGGATCAACCTAAGAAAAGTTTAAAAATTACTTCAGTTTTCAATGTCACTTTTCCAACCAAAGGCTAAGCTCTTTAAATTTGATAACCAGAAGTTTATGAAGAACTTTTATCTCATATGATCACTGCTTCCCATTGCCTTCGTGATACATCCAATTAACTGAAGCGATTTTAATCATTTGATAAATTGACCTTTATGAAACATTCAATGTCAGTATAGTTGAGTTTTGTGAAAATTAATTTCTTATGTTGACTTAGTGCATCACATACCTCGCTTTATTATTATTTGCAGCTTTGTTACTATTTGTTTATTGTTTTGTTAGACTGCTGATATTTTAAGCTTAAAATTCCAGATCCATCATATTCTTACTGCTCTATTTTGGAAGAAAGAAAGAATTTGAAGGACTTAGAAGGCAGAGACTCCAACAGTCTTTCCCGGCATCAAGAAGCTGAAATCATTGTTTCTGACATTTTATCAATGCAATTCTCAAAGGTATTTATTTATTCCTCAAAGAGTTATCTGATAATGCATGCAAAGAGTTTCTTTGATATGTAGCTGTTTGTGACCACGTTTGGTCTGATACTTGGATAGAAGATGCCGTCGAGAGAAAGAGAATGTTCACAAGGTTACCATTATCTGGGGGCAAAAATCAAAAGGGCGCCCTTTATTTTTGGAATCATTATATGACGCCCCACTTTGATTTTTTATCAAAAGGGCACCTCACCTTATGTACAATTACTCAACTACTCTCCACTATACTATTCCTATTATTATCTCTCACCTATATTTTCCGTCTAAATTCTGAATCGGGTGTGTGTTGTAGTAGCTATGAACTCGTAACTGCTACACAGTTGTAGCAGCTATGAAACCGTAGCTGCTACAATGTGAATGTTAGATAAGTTTTGAGAGGTCATAACTTTTGACTCGAGCTGAACCATGGAACACATATATCAAATCGAAGTTCATTCATAGATCTATATTTGTTACCGGAGATAACCCGTAACTATCCAGTCTTTATGAAACCGTAGCTAATAGTAATTATAAAATCATAACTGCTATAACTATTGTAGTCAAACCATAGCTGCCACAATATAGGCAGGATAATAATGGGAGCAATACTGATGATTTAGAGAAAAAAAGACACCCTTTTGATTTTTATCCTTTTTTTATTACTTTCCCTTCTCTCTCTCTCTCATATCTTCCATCCAACTAATTTGACTATTAATGTGGCAACGCAAGCAACACCTATGTTTATGTTTCAATTGTGTACAGAATTATTTATTTATTTTTATTTCAATCACGTGTATGAAGTTTCAGAAATGTATATGTTTCATAGAATCTTGGGTGCTCTATCCAACTGACTGGATGCCCCCACTAGCATATTTTGAGTCAACGTTTTTAGCTATTTTCTCATGTCTATCCATCTCTAGTTAATTGTTTTGCCCTTC
>JBBMKF010000059.1:4697564-4710948 GCA_037834155.1 Curcuma caesia
TATCTACACTCAACCAAATTTAATTAAGACGAAGAAAAATTCTATTCTAACGGGATCGATCATGTTGAAGCTGCATTCAATACATATATCAAAAATATTTATTTTATAGACTGATTTGATTTACAATTAACCGATCAAACATATACAAAAATTACGTCCTCACATTTGGCAGATATTCTAGATACCGTGATTTATTTATTTTTTTCAATGGCAGAAGCGTGCAGTTTGCCTCTATTTGCAGGTTAACTGGGTCGTATATTTTATAATAAATGTGAAGCACAAGGTCATTTCAGAGTATAAATCTATAAATAGCCTGGAGAAACCATACTCCAATTTCAGAGGAAGATAATTAAGAAGAAGAAGAAGAAGAAGAAGAAGATGATGATAATGGCTTCTGCAAATGTGGCTGTGGCTGGCAATAGATTGAAAATTACTTCAACAGATTGTGTATCATACTCCATGGCTGAGAGACAAGCTCCAAAGTCTCGTCTCAGACTCAGAGCTCAGGCATTCAGCATTTCTGAAACCTTCTCCTCTCTGAGAAGACAAGAAAGGGTAAGTAAGCTCTCTTTCGATCAGGTTGATTGGCCTAGGCAATTACACGAGCTAGACGAGCTTAATTAATGGTTTTAATGACGTTTAGGTTGCGTTTATTCCCTACATTACTGCTGGAGATCCTGATCTATCAACAACGGCAAAGGCTTTGAAGATGCTGAGCTGCTGTGGGGCTGACATAATTGAGCTGGGGCTGCCATGCAAGGCCCCTGTGTTGGATGGACCTGTCATTCAGGTTCTTAATTAATCCTTTCTCAATTAGAACATTGATTCTTGAGACTTTTTTATTGACTAAATGCTCTGTGTATAGGCATCCCACGAGAGAGCCCTGGCTAGCAAGACAAATATAAAGGCAGTCATCTCCATGCTGAAAGAGGTGATGCAGACTAGTGTTTCAGGAAATAGAAATTCAGACAGCCATCTCATTTCGCAATGCTTTTAAGCTAGTAATCTTCTGCAGGTCGTCCCACAGATCTCTTGCCCAGTTGTGATATTCTCCTATTACAATCTGCTTTCAAGCTTCAGAAGCCACTCGTTCTTGTCTGCATTAGAAGATGCTGGAGCACAAGGTGCACTCCTTAAATTTGAAGCTTTATGTAATACAGAAACATAAATTTGATACGTTGTTCTACAGGGCTTATCGTGCCAGACCTTCCCTTTGAAGATAGTGCTGCTTTAAGGAGACAAGCTGCTGAGAAAAATATCGATATGGTAGGTGATTGAAAAACTTGAGAAAAAAGAAGCTAAATTTAAAATCTGATATGGAAAAGAATGATACTGTCAGAGCTCTCCTTTTACTCGAGTTCTGACTGTGTAAATCAACTTCCCTAAATGTGCAAAAGGTCCTGCTGACTACACCTGCCACTCCTAAGAAGAAAATGAAGGCTATTGTTGATGCTTCTGAAGGATTTGTGTACCTTGTAAGTATTCATACAAAGCCGAACGATCGATCGATAAGATACAACATCCATAACCAAGTTTCTTCCTCTCTGGTCTCACAGGTAAGCTCTGTCGGGGTTACTGGCGCCCGCGATACCATGAACAGTCAGGTACAGTTTCTCCTCAAGGAAGTTAAAGAGGTGAGTCTCCGATTGATCACTAGGTCTAAATGCTACATGGACACAGGGGTAACTGGAGAGACCTGATGAAGTTGTAACCTTTTTCGCAGACATCTCCGAAACCTGTTGCAGTGGGGTTTGGAGTATCAAAACCACAGCACGTCGAGCAGGTCACAGAGACTCTAATATGAACTGTACTTGATGAACTCATCCATTGACCATTGTCGGACACCAACCAATCTGCTCTGCAGGTTTCATCATGGGGAGCTGATGGCGTGATTGTCGGTAGCGCGATCGTCAAACTGTTAGGCGAAGCAAACTCCAGAGAAGAAGGATTGAGGCATGTGAAGTCCTTTGTGGCATGCTTGACTGCTGCGCTTCCTTCAGGGAAGAATGAAAACTGAAGATATTTTATGGTATTTGACAAGTATTTTGAAGGTATTTGTAAATATTTAATATGGGACTTGGGAGAATGCAAAATTTATTAAATATAAATAATAATATAATAAGAGATTTAATTTCATGTGCCGTTCCATTTAATTTTAAAATAAAATAAAAAATAATTAAGTGAAAAAAATTTACAACATGTATTTATAATTATTTAAAATTCTGATATAATTTTTAATATAATGTATTTTAACATCTAACTAAATTATAATATTTTTAATGTGTAATATTAAAATTAATGTTTGTTTTTAAATTTAATATATAATTTTGATCCTTTTCTTCCATGCTTCTATTTATTCCACTCGCGCTCTCTCTCCTCGTACTTTACACTGCGAAGCCGTCGGAGCACTCAGAGCTCCGTGTTCCAAATTCTAGGGCTTCTTCACCTTCACTTTTCTGATCTCCGCTGAGTTTTCCTTCGTCGTCTCCATCCATGGGGTAAGCCAGGATCTTAGCTTCTTGACTCCGCCTTCGATTTCTCCTCATACGGTTTGTTTCTCGTCTTTTTGGGGTTTAATTGATTCCTGATTCGGCGATTTCGTCAAATAGAAGCAAGTACGCACCGCTGGTACCTCTTCGTTTTTTGGGACGATTTCAGTTATCGATCAAAGTGATTTCACTCCGTAATAAATTTGTTTTTTCCCCTAGACCTTCGTGTCTACGTTGAGGCATTCTGTGACTGTTAGTGTTACAGATTTTGACCAAGATTATTTTTGGTTATATTATGTGGATTTTTGGTTATACAGTCGCCAGCCCGAAGTTCTCTGGGCGCAGCGCTCAGATAAGATCTATTTGACTGTTTCCCTACCCGATGCAAGAGATGTTTCGGTGCAGAGTCAGCCCCAGGGATTGTTTCAGTTCTCGGCCGTTGGGGCTCAAGGTGAGCTCTTTGACTTCAGCCTCGAGTTGTACGACACCACAGTTCCTGAGGTAAGATTACTTAGTTTCTTTCTTTATAAATGGAAAAGTGTGTACATTTCCATGTTGCTAACTAATGTTTAGTGAATTTGGTTCCTTTTCTGAAGGACTGATCTATTTGACTAAATTTATTGTTGATCCAGAACTAACATTTCTTTATGCTCGAAGTACCTCGCTGATCAACCTGATATGCGTAATGAAGGTTTTTCTTATGTTATTCATGATTCATGTGTGAGACATGAGACAATCAAAAACATATTTAGGCACCAGGCTTCTTTAGCAGAACATAAAAGAGTGAAGCATGGAACACATATATTTTGGTATCATGCTTAACTCTACAATGATTTCCTCTATGGCTTGTAGCTCACCCCGAGTAATTATGAATTTATATGCTTCTTTTTGTTGATCTAAATGCATGTTTTTGGTGTTATATACTTGTATGGATTATGGCAAAATTATCATGAGTTAGACACCAAATTACTTTTAGCGTCAAAGATTTTGATGCACGGAGGTATCAGATTAAGATTTCATTTTGTGGAGTCCATTTGTTTCTCTCTCTTTTAATTGTATTTCAGGCTAGTAAAACAAAAATTGGGATGAGGAACATAATATGTTCAATCAAGAAAGAGAAAAAGGCATGGTGGAAGCGACTGCTGAAGTCAGAGGAAAAACCTGCTCCGTATATTAAAGTTGATTGGAATAAATGGTGTGATGAAGATGAGCAGTCTGACATTTGTAAGTATTCATCTAGAGTAAAAGTATGCCTTGCACTAATCTCCAATTCTTTTATTCCATGACAAATGTCAAAATGAGTAAACAAGCTCTATGTTAGACCTCTTTCATGTCTAGCTTCATGTGCTCATGGTTTTAACACTTAATATCTTAGAACAATGATTAATTGTGAATCTGACATCTGTCAGTATTTCGCTAACTTTCATATGATTCACTTTAGTTTCATCAAATCAATCTTGTGGTTTATCACTGCATAAATTTTTTAGTTAATTCATGAAGTTGGGAAATATGTACTTATTTCTGTTTTGTAATCAATTAGCTGGCTTTACTGAATTGCATTCTTCATTAGAGTTTGGGATTTCTGTTGATTACAACATTATCAGGTTTATGCTTCTAGAAACAACTGGAGTAGGTAAATATGCGCAACAATCAACTAGAAAAACTTAATGATCGTAGATTGGATTCGTTGTCTAGTAAGCTGCTTGGCTGTAGCTAATCACATAGCTGCTATTTGATTAAGGCCTTGTTTAGATGTGTGAAGGAAGAGGAAGCGAGGAGGGGTGGGTGGGTGGAGTGCATGCTTGTTTACAAGGGTGCCCTCCTGAAGTTTAAAATTGGGAAAAAAAAAGGTGTGGAATGAACGGAAACCTTTGAGGGTGCAAAGTGAAAATTGGAATATTTAGGTCAAGAACAAAAATTTTGAAAATAGAATTGATAATTTTAAAACAAGTTAGCTTACAATGAAGTTTTCCATGTGAAATTGAAATTCTAAAATCAACTTTGCAAAAGAAAATTTTTAGCATGAGGGGGAGGGGGCACCTATGAGTGTGAAATGCGGATATTGCGTCAGCGGGCTTTAAGTAAGTTTGTGTAATGATATAATTTTTAGTATCTCTTTGTTGAATTATTGATTATAGGTATTTCATATTTATTCATCTTATTCTTTGTTTTTTTTTATTGAAATTACATTTCCATTTATTTCAAATTGTACTTAAGTTTTTTAGCTTCTAAATTTTTTCTCCATAATTTTAATTTCAAGTTATCATTCTCTTCCATTAGCACAGCACATCTCCAAATAACATGTACCAAGGATATTTAATAAATAATTATAATTGGTATTAATATCTCTAGAATACTCAAACTGGGTTTTGTTGGATTATGTGAATCATAAATTATCCAGCTGGTTAATTTGAAGGCTAAACCATGTGAATTCTATAATATTTATTATTGTCTTACACTGATATTCTTCTTCTTGGCTGCTAGGCTGGGTTTGGTTAGAAGTAGTCTTTATGGTTCTTGGTTGATCATTGTGAATAACATTTGATTAGTTGTGACACCCATGGTAGATATAAGCTCTAGATGCAGATGACTTTATCAGATGTATCTAAAATGCGATAGATCTTGATCTCTTAGAAGAGTGTCAAGTTCATTTTTTTTTGACACATCAAGGCTGATATCCATCTCTTTACAGCTGACTCGTTTGCATCTGACGATGAAAACAATGGGGTGAGTCACTCTTTTGTACACTTAAATTATTTCCAAATGGATTGCAGTGTATATAGCTTCTTATTCTTGCTGTCATTGCCCAGGGTGTGGATGATGATGACAGTGATGATGATGGGTTGCTCTGTAAGAATCTCCAGAGTTTTTTTTTCTTTTCATTTTATGTTTCTCTCCCTGCAAAGAATGTCCAAATTTGAAAGAACAATTATGGAACTACTTTTCCACAATAAGTTTGTCAAAGTTTTATTCTATTCGAGATATCTTGGTTGAGTCACACATTTAAAGTGGGAGACTGGAGTTACCTTTTTTTCTGAGGCTTGTTGGGTCTCCCATTACTAATTTCAACCTTTTTTCTTTACATTGTTACAGTTTGATCTAGTTAATGGTTACTTATCTGTACTTCTATGGAACAGGATGGTAAGAATTCATGAGACCATAATAATAGTAGCGGATTGATTTTATATAGTTTGAGCTGAGGCATACAAATTCTGTATGGTTATGGGAAGTTCAATTTGTAGATGCAAGCAATCAGGTTTCTGTTAGCTGCTTAGCTACAACTTCCATCTTTGGAGCTTGGTTCAGGACTCTGCTGGTGTATCATTTTGACATTTATGCATCAGTTTTCTAGTTATTCTTGTTTTTCTTTTCTGCTTACTTGATCATAGTCACAAGCATTAGCAAATGGCTTTTAATTGGTCTAATTGTGTTCTCTCTATCTCAGCCTGAGATTGTGAACCATCTTTGTCTGGATGCAGATCTACCTGATCTAGAGAAGGCCAGAGGAAAATGACAGGGACTCTGATGGATGGATGACGAAACTTGCTCATGCAATGAGGAGATTATGCCAAAAATTTGCTCACCCACTATCCACAGGCTGCAGTAGAATGGATTTCGTATGCTTTCGTCTATGTGTAATTGTCGAATTCAACTGTTATTGTGTCTTTGCATGAGAACTTACTATGAAAATTTATCTTAATCCTCAGTGTTGGTAGACTTTTTTCTGTAGATAAGGGAAACCAAACTTCTTGTTGGTTTGGCTGAGTGCAGAACATAGTTTACCAACTTTTGGTAGCGCAAATCTGTTTGGGTAAAGCTTAATCAATACGCAACTTCACTTTGCAAGATTCTCAATCAATAAGGAATGGTTTTACATCTACTTTCAACTTTAAAATTTTGCATTGGCTTGTTCCACTCGGATGATGGGGAATTTTTAAAGTTTTCAGCAGGGTGCACTGCCATTTTGACTTGTGATCACGAAAGACGGAAACAATTCGACAATGAAGATTTGATAACAAGATAGAAATCAGTTCAAATGGTAGGCATGTTACCTTGGTTTTTATTCATCCATTTCTTATTAATCTTACTGTATTACATATATGTAAACTGAGTTGTTCTTGATTGAAGACATCAACCAAGTCTAGCTGTCGCCTTATTTGTACCTCAAATACAATCCAATGGCAAGAAGCACTAAACCGGCCACAGCCACATTCACCAACAGTGTCTTCTTATTGGGAGGAAGCTCCATGAAAAGGCTGTTGATACTGTACTTTGCTGTCATCCCGGTGCCTTTGCCGTTGGAACCTGGAAAACTTGAGCTCTCTGGTAGATCCTGTTTCTTTTCCAGACTAGATGTATCCTCTGTTTTAAGTGTTGGACTTATCTGCTGGCCCTGTTTCGTGTCACTATTTGATCTGCCTTCTGGTTTAAGTGCTGGACTCATCTGCTGGTCCTGTTTCACGTCACTCTTTGATCTGCCTTCAGTTTTGAGTGCAGGACTCATCTGCTGGTCCTGTTTCACGTCGCTATTTGATCTGCCTTTTCCAGATTTTTCCTTGTCTTGTAACTTCTCTTGCTTTTTCTCCTGAATGCCAGTTGCCTTTGGCTGTTCGTGACGACCAATCTCTTCTTTGGCTTTAGGCTGCTCCTGCTTCCTTCGTAGCTCTTCCTCTTCAGGTACTTCTTTCTGACTCTTACCATTTCTTTCCTGTCCCTTCTCACCTTGCTGAGTTGTAGTCCTCTCCATCGGGGACGATGGTGATTTGTGCATTGTGGGAGTTGGCACCAGAGGACGAGTGACCTCATCTTGGGCAATGGAGAACCTAACTTGCAGTGCCTCGTTCTCAAACTTTGCCCGGGTTTCTGCCACCTTGCAGTGCTCTGGCAATGGATATTGCTTTATGAACTTGCTTCGACGTCGACCCTCTAGCGGCCGTTCACCGCTTATATTAATGTGACCGGTATTAGATATTTGTACCTTGATCTGTTCCCTCTTGAATCCTATATCAACCAAAGCATGCTCGAGTATGTCAACTTCCTAATTATACCAAGTGGATGAAGGAAAGCATAATTGTAGGGGGTTTACCTGGGAGATGAACGAGAAGTGTTCTGAAGCCTTCTTCATGAACCCATTCCGAAGAGGGCTCAAAATTATCGGAAGCTTGAAGAGCCGATGGGGTTCTTGACATGGTGAATCTAATTGTTTCCTGTGTGAGCTTGAATGAAGTGTAGGTAGATAGAGATGGGAGACATGGTCGCCCCTTATATATAGGTTACCTAATAGTGGTTGTTTGGCTTCAAGGGTGATGCTCTGTTATTCCGTCTTCTGAAGGCTACAATTGCCTCGCATGGGCAAGAAGTTATCTCTTCTTTGGATTGCACTCTTTGGTTGGGAACACACAAGAAAATTCTTAAACTCGTTGTTAGGTTTCCTTCCTGTTTGATTTATTAACTAAGAGGTATTCATTTCTTTTCCTATTACATTTATAGGTCCAATTTTTCTTTAATTAATTATTCAAATTCTCTGATTGCACAAGTTAATTTATTAGATGAAGACTCGAGGATACAATCTACGTGGTAAAATCACAATTAGATGATGGGACCAGCCCGATATGCATGCTACTGTAATGTTCATTATGGAGCTGACCAATTATAGTTTCTCAATTTATCTCCTCACAAATGATCGTTGGGTTAATCGTGTGAGGCCGTTAAGATGACAGATTCCATCTTTTTTACAGAAGAAAAAAATAATATCTTTAATTTTAAACACGGAGGGAAAATATTTTACCATTTAATTGATTGAGCTAGCTTGGCTGGTTAGAGCAGTGACTTTGAGTAAAATTATTGTAGAAATTTTAATAATAATATTGAAAGAGAATCATTTTAATTAAATTGGAACAATTTTAACAGATATAAAAATAATATTTTAATGATGAAATGTTGTTTTAATATTTTTTTCCCGCTGTTTTTTATTTCTCCTGTAGTTTGGTAACATGTTTGGTTGAAAATTTAAAGTAGGAGAAAACAAGAACGAATGGGGCATCAATCACAGAAGCAGCGTGATCCGCCAAGATTAAAGAAGAGCAGCGTATAGAGAGAATAGTGAGAAGCTCGAGATTTTCCTATTATTCACGGCGAGAGTCAGCACGACGGCGAGGATTGCGATGAGGATGACGATGGTGAGGACCACGGCGGCGACGCACGCCCAATTGCGGGTGCTCCTCCTCTGCTGCCGGGCGGCGGCGAGCTCCTCCGCACCATGGCGGACGAAGGAGTTGGCGCGGCCGACGTTGGCCTCGATGTCGTCCATCTGCAGGCCCTGGGCCTCCACCGACACCGCCATGTCTACGAATAGCCGCTGCAGCTCCACCAGGTTGCGCTCCAGCTCCTCCGCCGCGCCGCGCCGCTCCTGGATCTCCGCCACCACGTCGGTCCCCAGTCCCTGACCCCGTCCCTCCTCGATGGCCTGTTGCAGGAGCCGTTCGCCCTCGCCTGCTGCCACCAGCGCCTCCACCGTCGCCTCGTCCGCCGCCTCCCCCGTCAAGGTGAAGTACCGCCGCGCCAAGGTCTCCCGGTACTCGGCGGAGACCGCGCGGCGGAGCTCCGCGAAAGCGGCCACGGAAGCGCGGAGCTTGTGCCGGAGTCCGGCGACGACGGTGGCGCGGGAACGGTCTGCGGAGCCGCCGGCGGCATCGGCGCGGTCTAAGGATTGGAGCCGGAGCTTGATGAGGCCGGCTTTTTTGAGGGCGATGGTGCTGTCGGCGTCCATGCGGAGGCGGAGGGCGCGCAGCGCCGAGGCATCGTGCAGGGCCTTGCCTGCTTCGTTGGAGTCGCGCAGGCGCCGGTGGAGCCGCTCCACCTCCCGTAGCTCCTCCTCGATGGCGTCTGCGTCCTGCAAGATCTGATCGAGGTTGGATCCGTCCATCTCGTCGTCGATCGCGCCGCCGCCCGTCTGCTCCACAGGGTTCCCGCAGCTCAAACTGTGGGAGATTGAGAGAAGAAAAAAAAAAGGAAATATTTAATGCGAGTGCCAATTAATCAATTGGACATCCACCCTGTTTTGCTATTTTACAGCTGTTGTCGGCATGGTACTGCAGTAGGATATTCAAATTGTCATTCACGCATTCATAATTCGATCTCTAGCTACAACGTATTTGTAGAAATTTTCTTTCGAGAATCACAATCAAAAGATGTTAGAACATCTAGATTGGCCGTTGTGTGTAGCTGCGTGCGCTTTCTGATTTACCTTGATAGCCGATGGAAAACTTTTATAGGACCGAATTGATCATCTCTAGGGATTGAATCAATGGATTAACATTTTTTTATTTTACAGCTGTTATTTTATAAATTTCCAATCTCAATTTAGAATAAATTTCTGTCTACCCCTTTTTATTTATTTATTTTTAAAATGTCTTTTATATTTTCAATATTCGCTTTTGTTAATTTGAAATGAAAATATTATAAGATTGTTCAATTAATAATATTCCGGATAAAATATACTACAATCTCTAACTTCTCGTTGCGTGACACGTCATCCGAACTACTGCGCACTGCCTTGTCCTTTCTTTTCCTCGCTCGGCGGTCACGACGCATAGTCCCATTTCCTCTCCGATCATGCTTCCAAGGAACCCTCTTCTCCTCCTCTTCCTCTTCTCATCCCTCTCCTTGATCTCTAAAGCGACCCATGATGAAGAATCGACGAGGCGGACCATGGAGGACTTCTCCGGGTACCCGACTGCTGCTCACCCTTCCGTGCTTTCCCTCTCACCATCCTCCCTCTCTGTCGACGAGGCGGGATTGCTGAGGCAGGTGAGCTCGCTGCGCAAGTCGCTAGCATAGAGTTCAGGAAACTAGGAAAAGGAATGGTTTCCGCACTTTAGATAGCAGATCATGGCCATTGGTAGGGACAACCTTTTTGCTGGTACATTTGTTTCATGTGGCGAAATAACTATTTATTTTAGGGTGATAGTATCTTCTGAACGGTGAGAAAGTCACCCATCATTGGACAAAAAGTTTCCTTTTTCCCTCCTTGTTTGCCATATGTATGCTGTTTCATTTATCTTCCTTCTATCTCCCCGGCGTTTTCATTTTGTTTGTTTTCGCTGGAGTTATGTTTTCCCTTGTATTTTCTTTTCTGTTCTTCCGTTTGGTATACTTTTGAGCAAGTGAGATTGCTTAAAGAAACATACAGATTAACTGGATTCAATCAAATATGCCAACCAATTAATGTATAAAAAAACAAAAGGAAAGAGGGAAAGAGTAGGAATAGAACAGACACCCTCCCAAGGTAGACCCCTCCCGTTGTGTGGGATAGCTGTACCTCTGCGATACAACTAAATCCTTTCTCCTGCGCATCAAGATGAAGGAATAAAACACTTTTTAGCATTATGGCCCACACTTAAGCAACATAAAAAGTTAAGCAAAACTTAAATTTTTTATAAATTGTAAACAGATTACTCTGCCTCACATTGAAAAATAATCTCTTTCTTTCTTCCCTTCATATGTTGTTAGATCAGTGCTTCCCATTTCAGCCAAATTTCAATCTTGAAACACCTGGGAATGTTGGAGCATGATACTCATTTTCTTGGCATTCTACAATACTGCAGATAGATGAGCTGGCAGCCTTTTCAGATACTCCTGCACCATCGGTGACTCGCATTCTGTACAGTGAGAAGGATGTTCTGGCCAGAAGGTATTTCTGGAACTAGCAATCGCATGTTGTTTTGAAATTGGTAGTGAACTCATTGATGGTATATGAGGTCCTTGTGTGATACTGTTTATATACTGGTTAAAAAACAACTGCTGCAAAAACACATCATACAAAAATACTATATAGTTGCACTACAGGAAGTTGATTATGCTTTATGGGCTTTTGTGAAGATCATGCCAGAGTTTTGCAAGTAAATTCAGGTCGGAAACGATGTAACATAGTTTTTGGAAGAAGCTAGATTCTTGCTCCTCTCTCTAGCACTTCTATCTGACCTATAGAGTTGTTGACTTAATTATTTGAGATCTAGTATTATTGACCTGAAGCAAACTTATGTAGCTTAGTTAATGGTGGTTAGTATAGAGCTGTGTCTTTCAAGGAAGAAAGGAGAAAGAACAACCATGTAAGTTACACCATACAAGAAAGACGACTGAACTGATTGCCTTGTGAACCGCATGAGATCTCCTAATATTTTTGGTAGGATGTTTCTCTGAAGCTGTAGGATAATGTTCTATAATAAGTTGAACTTGACTATGTCCTTTGGGTCATCTGGTTCTTCCTCTCGGGGGTGCGCTTATGATTTGACATCCTTTCTTATTCTTACAGGTTTCATTGGCTAAGGCATACTTTTGTGTCTTCTCATTTTTAATGTCCACATGTACTTTTTTTTAAAGATCCCAGTCCCACATCAACCGTCTTTACTCTCAAGCATTCAACACCAATGAAGTTGTGGAATTCCAATTATATTGTGTGAGAGCTCTTTGGAAATGAGAATTTTAATCAAGAAAATGACATGTAAGACAGCTTCAGGATAAGAACATTTAAAAGTTAACTTGTTGCCTCTATATTTTCCATATGTTAATTTTTGGTGCCACGCTAGTAAGCTGGAGGAGGATTTGCAGAAGTTACACCTCTTTTGCAGATGATGTCTCTCCTACTTGCTATACCTTCTTAAACATCTTTTTGCAAACATTTTTGAACTTTGACCAACATATTGGATCTTAGATCCATAGCATTTTCTTTTAGTTCCTTAGACAAAAATCTCACAAAATATTTAAAATTGAGAGCCATGAGTGATGGGTGTTGTTTGATGTATTGGAAAAATCAAATTCCTTTCCTCTTTTATCTACTGGAAATCCTTATCTGGGTTTTCACCTAACAATTCCTCCTATGATAGCCTATTATTACTCCCATGCTTGTAAGAATGTATTTTCTTTTAATGCTGATTGTCTTCAAATGAACTTTTCTTCTTTTAATGCTGATTGTCTTTGCAAATCACTCTTGATTTTGTGGTTCAGCTACATAAAAAACCTGATGAAAGAAGCTGGCCTATCTGTCCGTGAAGATCTTGTGGGAAACATATTTGGCAGATGGTATGTGCTCCCTTTACTAACATATTTGCGCACAAGGTTTTGGACTTAAAAGTTTAACTATTCATTTCTGTGACATCAAGTGCCTATTCTTTGAGTTATTTCACCCATTATATTGCTTGTGAGGAATCAATTATGAAATATGAACTAAGTTTCTAAAGCATTGTTCCGTGGAGGATATTAAAGTATCGTGTTACTCCCTATCTCTATGTTTTTAGTGCAACTTTGCTTCTCCCTAGCCTGTACTCTTTTTTTCTTGTTTTGTTCTTTCCTCTCATATGTGCTCTCTTCATTTATCTTTCTCCTGCCAAGTTGTGGTATTACCTTGTAAATGTTAAAACCGGTGTGGTTTAGTAATCATGTGTTTTTTATGCTCTTAAAAAGGGTAGCTGTAAGAAATTCAAACTAATATAACTCTTTAATCTATAATGAAATGTAGATTAGATGTTGAAGTCAAATTCTGTTAAGGATCATTTTTTTTGCTAGTCATCAATCCAATTACCCTTGAAGTAACGATGCACTGAAACATTAATTGACTCTGTATATGTGCATATAACATTTTGTAGTAACATAGGCATCGAGTGGCCAAATAGTTTGGATAAGTGAACCAGGTAACATATGGTATGGTTATTTAGTCAACTTATCAATTTTTAAATTTTCTCGAGTTTGTTCAATCATATAATTATCTTGTACTAAAGACTAGTTGGTTGATATTTTGTGTCTTTTAATCAATGAAATTAGTAAGAAACGTCCTAATTTTTGTTACTAAAATATATATGGACAAATACATTATTTACTCTTCTAATTATCTGCTCCAG